>JAPYZE010000566.1:0-40083 GCA_030522805.1 Leptomastidea abnormis
CCACACTGTAATTAACCAAAGAAAAAAAAAAGAAGTCCATGGCAATCTCAAATAATTTCGCAATAATTATTATTATTATTTTAAATTTAAAAAATTGAAAAATTAACCTTACGTGACTAAAAATTTTATCAACAATAATTTCTCTTACAATCACGCATCAATTATTATCTCAATTTAATTAATGTTTACCTTTATCAAACGAGAAATAACGCACTTCTTATTACACAAGCTACGAACTGTAACGCGTGTTTATTCGCGAATATATGCTATCGTTAAAAATATAATTATCCAATTCTGCAATCGAACAGCCATAGCATATTCGATAAATCGAGTCATTTTGACTGCACACACACACGCGCATGTATAATCATATAATCTAATTCCGTCTCGACAAAGCCATAAGTCGTATATATAATCAGGCCAAGAGAATATAACAACTAATATGAATTGCAAAACTTGCGTAGTAGTAGTAGTAGTGGTAGTAGTAATAGTAAGAAAAAAAGAGGGGCGGGGCCATTGCCCAAGACACCCGCGCGCGAGAGGGAGAGAGAGAGAGAGAGAGAGAGAGAGAGGTATGGATCAAAACCACCTTGGTTCCGCGCTAAAATAAAAGAGACTTGGCCAGGCCAGGCCTTTCACTCGCGACGTTTTTTCCCGCCTTTAACAGCACTGACGAAACTTAAAATGTGTGTATGTGTATACGTCGTGACTGTGGCTTCCGCGACTTGAAGCTTTCTTAACTCTTTCTCTCTCTCTCTTTTACCTTCTCTGTAACGGAACTCGCCTACGCAGGTAACATAAAACTGTTTTCCGCGAGTGCATTTTTTTGATGACTCTAGTATATTTTGTGTGCGTTTTTTTTTTCGACAAAAATTCGTGTTTGCGTTGTCGATTTTGATTCGAATTATTATTATTATTATTTTTTTGAAATAGGGAGTAGGTTGCTATTTTTTTTTTTTAAATTAATTATAGCAGTCATGATTATTTTTCTTCTTCTTCTCTCTCGTTATGACACGTATTTATGTTGGACTGGATAATTAAATGTATCCAATCGTTCGAATTCCTTGGTGCGGTAAAAAAAGAAATCGGGTGTAACCTTTTCAATTTTAATTGGCTCATTAAGAAAAATTATGTGCCGATTTGGTAGGTCCTTTAGAATCAATCATTTTATATATCTATCCCTCCCAAAAAATATACCGAATAATAAAAAATAAAAAAAAATGAAAGAAATATAATAAAAATATGCCGAGATATTTCATAACGGCTGCTTAGCGGCGTTTGTGCGAGAGAATATAAACGCATAGCTTAAAAATTGTAACTTTTATGAATAATGCATGAGAGATTAATAAATACGTGTTATTGAAAAGAGATTATTTATTTTTTTTTCTTTTCGAAAGAAAGAGAGAAATCTCTCGCACCCGCGTGAGCGTATCGAATTTGCTAAAATTAAAAGAAACCGAATAGAAAGCCACAACAAGAATAGCTAAAAATCATCATCTTTTATATATATCCACCCATCAATATATAATATACTATTATCGATGACTCATTTCTATTTTAGCTTAGCTTAAAAAAAAAAGCCTTTACATGAAAATTCCAAAGCCACGCGTTATATTGCAAAACGCACCAACAAGCGCGTATTCCTTTATCTTCATCCGCAAAAAAGAAATATTTCAAACGCGTAATACGAACCATCCCAAAAAAATGTACAAACTACGGAGCATTACAAACTTGCTTATCACAAAGTCAGCGAACTTCTTTTTAGCGATGAACAGCATAAAACATACCGCTCACACAGACACACACTACCGATCATTTTCTCGCGTAAAGCGCGATATCGGTCATACCTATATATCTATACTGATTGCTGATCGAGCCTTCGTATACATACTTGACCACAAGGCGCTTCTGCTAAATTGGTCGCTTTTTACTTCCTTACCCCCTCCTTCTACTATCCCTTGGGGCCTACATTACAGAAAGAACCAGTTGCGGCGTATACACACACACACAAACATAGCCATGCCTCGAAGTTCTTGCTCGCGCTATCGGCAAATTCCTGGACTGCTTTGCGTCGTCGTCAAACAAAAAAGAAAAATCAGAGCTTATACGCGACCATTAAATCTATTTCTCTCTTTCTTCTTTGGATGATTTGAATCTTATTGGATCCAAGTCGATTGAATATGCAATAAAAAAAATATTGAAACTACGCGATTGATCGGTAGCGATGCTAAGGTATGTCGCTTACCGATGGAATCAAAATTTATTTGAAATTATTTCACGAAATAAGCTTGATATATATATATATAAAAACATTGATTATAATTTATAAAAGAAACCAAAGAATTTTCATACATACAAAAAAGTAGATCGTATAACTAGAGAACTAGACAAAACCATCATTATTTCATTTTGCTTATCTATACGCGATTCATAGAATTGAAAAATAAAAAATTATCAAATCATGAACGAAAGCATTGACGTTACAGAAAAGAAGCAATACCATAAAGCAAAGCACATATAAAAATATACATCTATTCCCACAAAACAAAATAGTAGTCGATTAGTATACGTAGAGCAGAAAGAGAGGAAAGTTATCTAAACCATTCGAAGTATTCGGCCAACTATACACATATACACCCTCAGAAAAAGGCGCGATAATGGTATCGAGGCCGCGAGCGGAAACACGGGTAATTAGCTCTCTTAGCGAAGTAAAATGATGCGAAGGGTATAAGGTATATATAAATAGAATGAGAGCGAAGTATATGAGGGCCTATTAGCAGGAAAAATATCTACCTGCCATTCAGTTCATTGCACGCTCAGAGCGTATAATCGAATTCCGTGTCTGTACCTATATTTTCTAGCATCTTTTGAAAGAAATATGCACCCATATGGGTATTCCAGAAAGCTACCGCATTGAAAGAGCGGAATATCGCAAAGAGAAGTTTGAGTCGGATGATTTAATAAGCCCAAACGTGACGCTCCACGTACATACATACATGTAGAAGAAGGGAAGTTTCAGACAGCTTCAACAGAAGTAGTAGGTAGCAGCAGCAGGAGCAGCGTTATTAAAATGAGATGAAGAAAAGGGTATAGGTATACATATAGGTATAGAGGGATGAGGAAGAAAGGTAAACCAGCCGCGTGCTCGCTTTATACATACATATAATACGCTCTACGTGCGCCCGCGTACGTGGTCCTTCTCCTGCGATGGTGTAAGTACGGATGAGACATGGACCAAAGTAAAAAGGGAAGAAGATAAAAAGAGAGAGAGAGAGAGAGGATGCATCGCGCGAGAGAAGAACCGGTTTCTCTTCATCCCTGCATCATCATCATGCGGATAAGAAGAAGAAGAAGAAGAAGGAAGAAAGAGAGAAAGAATATATAGTGGCGATCTTTCCTCTCTGAGCGCGCGCGAGCACACACCGCACGTTCTCATTACCCATGCACTCTCTCTCTCTCTCTCTCTCTCTCTTTCTTCTCTTTTTCAAAATAAATATATACATGCTGGTAGAGAAAGAAGAAAAAAGGGTTGTGTGTGTGTGTGTGTGTGTGTGTGTGTGTGCTGGTCTCATATACAGAAGCTCTTTCTTTCTCTCTCTCTCTCTCTCTCTCTCTTTCTCTTTCTCTCTCTCTCTCTCTCTCTCTCTCTCTCTCTCTCTCTCTCTCTCTCTCTCTGCTCCGTTTCGTTTTTTCTTTGTCCGGGTATTTTATATGCGAGTATATTATATGGGTGTGTTCGAGTGTGGGTGTGATGTGAGATATGAAGCGAAGATGCTGATTTTTTATTGTCACAGTTTTCTTGGAGATGGTTATGACATAGCATAAGCTAGGTAGATTGTATAGGTTGTAGTGGTCAGGTAGCTAAGTTTTTATTTTAATTACTTATGATATATTGTTTTGATATGGAATTAACCTGGTTTACTTTTTGTTTTATTTATTTATTTTTTTTTTTTTTGGGGGGGGGGTCAATGTACTTTTGAGCAAACGTTGAACTTGAGTACTTACTAGTTGACTTTAATGATGCGATTGCAGAGTATGATAAAATATGGAGTCATATGATTATATTTAGAATTTATGCATAAATTTCATAAATAAGAAAAATAATAAATGTAAACGTAGTAATTTTATAAAATATAAATTCTATTTAAATTTAATTAGGTAAAAAATGTTTTGTTTTATTTATAATTCGATTAATGACATTATAAAAAATATTAAAAGAAGATGATAAATTTTATTAATAAAAAATTTAAGAATCAAGTACACACACATACACACTGAAAGCTCAGCTTAACACCGCAAATTTAAAAATCGCATTAAAAGCATAAACGCATACACAGCTTCCTCAATGCATATAAGTAAAGTCAACAACCGGTTCACAAACAAAACGTCAAGTCCACGCGCGAACCACCGCCACCATAATATACATATATTCTATACGTCAGACCTATAACAACAAAACCAGCCTCACAACTCTCTCAACTCCTTCGTTCATAAGTCCTAAGCAACGAGGGCTTTCTTATAGCTTTCTCTCTTAACTTGTACTAGACCAGCCGCAAAATATAGCGGAAAGCCAATATGTTAGTGCTATAGTATATAGAATATATATTTATTCGCTGAGTTGAGTATCGCAGAGATTGAGAAAAAGTAATACGAGGGACCAGAGTTGTTGTTGTATGCGTGTGTGTGTGTAGAGCAAAGACGTACTCTCCTCGCGTGCAGCCAAGTAAAAGGGTAAAAAAAAGAAGGGGAGATAGAAGGGGGGACACCCTTGTGGCATCATCCCGTATCGTCTTTCATAAGGCATCTCACGCATATATGAGGCCCCTATATAACATACACCATCTTTCTCTTTCTCGACCCTTTTCATTTCATCTTGGGACTGCTACATGTCGTTGATTTTTAAGATGCACTTTGGTTTTTTTGAGATTTATTCCATTGCGTATTTTTTTTTTTTTCATTTTTAATTTATTTTATGAAGTGATATTTTAGTGAATTATAGTTTTGTTAAAATGAAACTTTTAAAATTGAGATTATTAAATTTAAGGAAAATAAATTATAAAAGAGTATGTTTTGATAATAAATATGAGTAGATTTTAAACAAATTAATTGTTAATTGTAGGATAAATGAAATTATTATAATTAAAAAAGTCAAAAGTCTACGAAGCTTGTAATGACCAGATAAATTTTAGATTCACGGTACAGTGTACATATAATGTATATAAGAAGAGTATAAAGAAGAAAGGCATCATCGTGGTTAGCTCTCGACTTTTTCATGCTTCGCGAGCCGTTTCATCGCTGACGTGTCGGAGCAGTAACACACATACACACACATGTATATCCATATGACCGCAACATATTTCTCGCCTTTGCTTCATATATTATATGATTATTTTTAATTGAAAAATGTTTATAAATAAGGTATAATAAAAATTTATTAAAAAATAATTAAATACGATAGAGATATTTATATATCTGATTGTATTTAAATTAAAATTGAATATTCTATTGCAAAAAAATTAAATATAAGATCACCAATAAATATTATTACAATGCTACCACTTCGTCGTGTATCCGCCACACCTTCTATTTCCATAATCATAAGTTAATAAAGTACGCACCTAGATCTTACACCTTTTCAAGAATATAATCAACTAACGTATAAAAATTAAAATCTGATTTCAGTGGCGGAGGCGGCAAAGGCGTAAGACCAGTCTACCTGCGTTGCTCGCGGGGTAGCGTATCCTGGCGTTACCCCCGAGGCGCACTACGAGTCGTCCTATCAAACGGAGGTGGAAACGAAGAAAGCGGTCGCAGCTTTCGGGGCTGCGTTAAAGCTTCGGGACCAGCGCGAGTTTACCTCGAAGGAAAAACAAGTCTACGTTTAATCTACGCCGCGGGCGATGGTAAACACGAGTCGCTGCATCGGTGCTTCAGATCGCGAGGTCCACTGGCTGCTCTTTACGTTGAAGCTGACGAGCAGGCAGCTGCTGCAGCGGGTCCGGGACGTGTCAAGGTCCGTCTGCATTACGATCTGGAACCTCTACAGCCTGACGCCGAGGAAGTTGAATGCAGGCCTTGTAGTCGTGATGAATTGGCCAAAGCTTACTGCCAGAGCGATTTGGTTGCTCGGGGTACTGTGAGCGCGGTTGAACGCAGGCCTGAGATTGAGAGCGCTGAAATAAGGCTCAGGATTACCAAGACCCTTAGGCGCGTTGATGAAAATGAGGTAAGAGAAAATGAAACGATTTCTTGAAAAATTTGAACTCATAGAAAATGTCAGAAGAATCGAGATTAATTAATTATATAAAATTTCTTTTGCAGGAGAACGAAATCGACTCTGGTGAACCACATATAACGAAAGAAATACACATAAGAGTACCAAGTGCTTGTGACGCGCGACATGGACCTGGCGAGTTTGTGATAATGGCTAAGAAACGTCTCGGTGATCTAGCTTTAGCTTGTGCGCCTAGGCTCGAAGAATGGGCTGAAGCCGTTAGAGATATGGAAGGTGCGCCTTGTGTTCTTAAAAGCTAGTGGAGTATTCTAAACATCCTGGATGTTGTGACGTTTAGATAATGCAGTTATAAAAGATCAGATTGCGCGAGATAAACTCTTTGAGATATTATATTTAAATATTAGAAAAGTTATGTAAAGTTGTTAATTGTTTTATTTTATTATTATTATTATATTTTGCGTTTATTAAATGATGTATAGAATTTAAGTAAGTGTTTTTGTGTACGTCTTTCTTGACGATCGAAATTTTGAATTATTGTAATACTTTGATAATGACGAGGACTTTCTTTTTTATGTTTACTTTAATTGCTACATTTTTTTTAATTTTTTGACAATTTAGCAGCACTTTTATTATTTTGTACAAAAAAAAAAAGAAGTCGTGTATGTAAATAGTGTGTACATAATAATAATACTGTACTTGCAGCCTGTAAATATATATTTTACATTTAAATATATATATACATATTGGGATGTACTTCGAAAATAAGACATCGATCTCCAAACTGTGATATTATTGTATTATGAGAGATTTTTTTTTAATGAAAAAAAAACGGATTTTATTGTCGTTTATGAATGAAATATTATATTGTACAATTAATATCAACGTGTTTTTTTTGTCTCTAGATATTAGTTACATGGATCTGCGTTGGGATCCATTTGGGATGTGATGAAAGTTATAATTGTAAGATTTAAAAAAAAAACACAATTTTTTTTTAAATAGAATATATTTTAAATAAAAATAAATGATTTCCTAGATCTACTGTGTCTATATTTTAATAAATATACTTTTATACCTGTCCTCCTGAGTTATAGTTAAACAAATATCGATTAAGCAATCAATTTACATTGTACCTAATCTAACTTTAACTTCAACGGCTACAACTGATTTACCGTTTAAAAACGTTCGATATGCAACAGTTGTAACATAAGGATTAACCATCATTTTGATTTGTCTCAGATAGATCTACTGATCTACACGTTTTAATCGAGATTTGTATAAACTCACTACCCTTGTTCTTTTATGCTTCAGAACTTAGATATAAACTTACAACTATGAACTGCGGTTTTTTTACAATATCTAAACAATATAGTAATATACAAAGCAAATATGTCTACTCACCCATATCAACTGTAGTTGAAGAACGATAGCTCCATCGTATCGTACGGAACTCCTCAACTGCGAACGATTTTGCAAACTCCAGATGTTTACCTTGACGATGACGTTGGTATACAGCAACTCCAGGAAGGTAACTCGATCTTTCAGCATCCTGATCACTAATAAAGATATTGCGGGAACTGCAGCACGCGGCGTTGAAACTCCCTCCGATTTTTGGCAATTAACGGCTAGCGCAGCGCCACGTTCGAGATGTGGCGGTAACAGGTACTATTTTAGATGACTGCTGAAGAAGTTACCGCGCGTTGATAATGTCGCATGTTTTATTTTTTACAAGTATACGCAATTATTTTTAAACTATAGTAAAAAAAGATTTAAAATATTTACCTTATCTATTTTGTATTTTGTGTAATCACTTTTACTATTATTACTTTGTTGCAAGTTCAGCATGAAATTCGAAATAATGATGATTACCTATAAATTGTATGAATCACTTCAGCTAGAAAATAATGTAAAGTAAGTTTATGATAAAATTTATATTAGTTAAAATAATAACATTTTTTCTTTTTTTTTTTACAAATTAGATTTAAAAATGAATTGGTTTTCAAATTCAATAAATAATATATTAAAATATTTTTTCAACAAATATATAGTTTATTTCTCCATAACAAATACATGGAAAAGGCGCACGATGAGCTGAAGTACAATAGATTAAGACATCGGTAAAAAACAACTTAGCTTCTAGACTTTGGTGTGTGTACTGTTTGTATTGGTTTTGCAAAAATTTTTTTTTTTCAGTGTTTAATGTGGACGATGGCTTTGCTTGCTTTCTAGTTTGCATTAGCTTTATCGAAACTTGGTATGCTTTGAAACACTTAACAGAACTGTATTTAAATGAATAAAACTCTCACATCAAAATAATTTAAACAAGTTATAATTAAAATGCAATCACAACCACAACCTCGTTGATTTAAAATATGGACATTAAAGTAACAGAAAAATACACGCTTTAAAAACCTAATTAGCACAATTTACATTCAAACACGTATCTCTTTCCGAGTTTCGTTTGGTACTCTAAAATTGGTCCAAGTTCGCGCGATTACATCTAGTTGTCGAAGTTAAACGAAAATCAACTTAGCAATTATTTATGCACGTTTCCACAGCCTAATACAAGGAACGGTGAATTCAATAAATAAAATTAGCAACAAAGTGCATTGTAAAATAATTAAGAGAAAAAGATGAGTTGCGTTGCAATGATTAAAATTAAAATTACAAAAGGAGTACAGTAATTACAGTAAAAAATATAATACCATGTAAACGTAAATATAACGTTTTTTGAAACAAATTTAACGCGATTCAAAAAACATGATTGTCAATATTGTCGAGAGGTACAAGTACAACGCGATAAACGCAAAATATAACGCGATGACAATGACCCTTTAAAAAGCAGCCTTGCTTGGAATAGCGGCCAAAGTTTGGGTGTAGAAAGCGCAAGCTTCGGTGGCGTAGCCGTTTCTCGTTTATTCACGAGCTAGGATACGGATAATTCGGGCACATTGGAATCATGAGATCATCCATATTTGGCAGCACAACGATTTTCTCGAATTCTTTCAGCAACTTTGTCTCAATCCATTTCGTCACATAAACAATATTGAAAGACCTTTCACCGACCGCCGGCTTCGCTGTAAGGTTGATCTTCGGTACCGGTTTAAAGCCATACCATATTCTATCCGAGGGTGGCGGTGGTACATTTACAGATAAACAACCTTCTATGCTCGATACGCTCACCATCAATCTAATTTCTGTGTTTGACACACCTTCCATTGCCCTTTTTACGTAGGATAATTCAGTGGCCTAAAAGCATTTTTAATAAATTCAATTATGTAAAAATTTTGATAAATTTTTAAATGTATAAAAAATTAAAAATTTTCTTACATGCTGAAAATACTTATTAGACGCTAGTTTATCGACCATACTGAGAAACTTTTTTCCAGACGACTGTGTAGGCCTGTAAATCAATTTTATAAACCAATCAATAATTGTTTCATAACTTCTTACGTTAAGTACTCTACACAATTTAAACTTACGTATTTTCCCGAGATGACGTCGTTGGCGTTATAGGCATACTATCTTCATCTTCGGTTGAAGTTTCAGGACTATCTTCAACATCACTGTCAAACATGGGAGATCTAGGTGGTCGAGGTTTTTCAATACTTACAATATCGGAATTGGAATGAAAACTGGAATTTGAAGGCGACGAATTTGCCCTTTTCAATTTCATTAAATTCAACTTAGTTTCTATGGTCATTGTAAGGCTGCCTTCATAAGCAATATCCAAATCAAACCAAAGCCCTCGCTCGTCCATCACTGGCTTAGTGGACTTGTGAATCACAGGAGCACCTTGACCAATGACCAGTTCCGAAACGAGTAGACTTTCCATAAAGTATGGGAGTTTTATATTGGCGAGCTTTCGTTGTATTTTGTCTTGAATGACATTGATCGTCTCGGGACACTTGTGCATGTCGAAAAGCATCCGGCCAAGTAGAGCGTTTACCCAGAGACCATCGTGGCTTATTTCGGACGAAAAGCTTATTGGCGGCTCTTCAACGGGTGTCGATGAACCCTACCAATTAAATTAAAAAAATTTTAACATGTTAAATTTTAATAGCTTGAAAGTAAAATTAGTACCTCAGTGTAACGAGCCATGTAAGCTTGGTAGGACAAAATAGACGGCATTTCAGACGTGGCACTGGACGGCGTTGTTGGTTTTGTTGCTTCGTTGCTAATCTGTGTTTGTGTACTTCCTGGAGTGGCCACGTCTTTTGTTGAAGAAATCGAACTTCTTTTGCTGCTGTAATCCACTGCAATAATTAAACGTCGGTACCTGCAAATATAATATTAGATTAATGCAATATTGAAAAAAAGGATTTTATAAATATATTTATTTAGCTATTGTCATTGTACCAGTCTTCTTTTTGTCTATCTGTTCTGGCAAAAACATACAACTTTATTTTATTTCCATCATTATCATTGTTATCTTGACAGTCTTCAAAAACGTCTTTGGAGTGAGATAGATCTTCGTCAGTTTCATCTTCCTCAACAATAATTTTTTCATTTTCATTATCTAGTTGTTGAAATTCATCATCTGATGAATTTTCTATTGCAGTATTTTCCTTGATTGAATCTCTTTCAAAAGTAATACATATTGGATATTTTTTACTCCATCGTCTGAAAATATTGTTAAACTATCTTATCAAAAATATCTGTTAAGGTTTATTAAAAATTATAAATAAATATGATATGATTATCTTCAACATTTTTTATATTAAAAAGAAATTTTTGTGATAAGATTAGATATTTTAGATTTATAAAATGATAAAAAAAATTAATTAATGACATCATACAATATTTCATAGTTTTATGAAACAATATAACATTATTTTATAGTATTTTGTATTTTAAATACATAGTATAAACGTTAATTTAATAGTAATTGTTTTTTATTGAAATTATATCTTATATTTAAGTAATTGATATAATTTTTTTTAATTTTACCTGCGTCTGATGAGGCCAGATGGAAGTATCTCAACTTTTGCTCCAGCTAAACAATATACCCTCTTCTTGGTGAATTTTGGCTTATGTTTAGGTTCATCCCAAATAGCCCGCTTGGGAATTCTTGTTCTAGTTTCTATAACTTGAAGAATTTCTCCCTCCAAAATGAAAAATACAGGATTTGTGCGAGCTACATGATAATTATCTGGTTCATAATTATATGGCAATTCATTTAACCATCCTTCAAATTTTTCAATTGCAGCATGTTCTTCTATATTTGAAAATTCTAGAACAGGAACTCTTGACGAAGCAGGCAATGTTAATAGTTTACACAAATTGTTATAAATTTTTTTAATCATAAATGAAACAAAAATGCCAACTCCTATACCCATAATATACTTAGAAAATGGAATGTAGTAACAACAACAAAGTACAACTATTAACATCAATAATTGATAATATATTCTATTTTTTAGCTGGATAAATAATCTATCTGACTCCGTGACTCCTGGGCTTGTAGACCAAAAAATTTCTGGCAAAATATGTTTAACATGTTTTTTAAACCTTGACAATTCTTCAGTTTTCTTTTCAACGTCTTGATTCACTTCAACTTTAAAACCTGAAGCATTTTTATCACTTTGGCATTCATAAGTCAGTTCAGCTGCTTCAACACCATCCTCAACACTATTGTCCTCTGATTTTGCCTTAAGGCCAGTCTTTATGTACGAAAAACCAACAAACCTAGATGAATTGGTTCTTTTTCTTAACACAGGAGAGTCTTTTTCTTTTTCTTGTTTTTCACAGTCATTGTCCTCAGTTGGCGTCACATCACCCACATCTTCATAATCACTAACACTAGATGTATCTCTACTTCTATCTTGTTTAGACTTTTTCCTCTCACTTTTTATCTCTGATAATTTTTCTTCAAATGTTTTTGTTATTTTTCCCTTAATGTCCGAGAGCACTCTCCAAGAAGAAGGTGGTGTACCCTCTGACAAATTTTCATCCATACTTGTTGAACGTTTATCCAAACTTGATTCAAGGCTTTCTCCATTGTCACTGAATATAGTAATACGACTTTTTCTGGGACTTGGCTTAGGTGAAGTCCTTTCAGACTCTGGTGTCAGACATTTATCATCGTCCAAGGATGAATAGAGCTCGTCAAGTTCATCATCACTGGCATGATATCGTATCACTGGTACTGACATTGTAATCGGCTTACCTGTTTTGAATGATAGAAAATCAATTACACACGTAAGGCATTAAAAAAGATTCTGACATAAGCACAAGTACAGACTACAGCTTAAATAACCTTCTCACATTACAAAAACAATTTTTTTTTTCATTCTTTTTTTTTACACAACTCACCAACACCTTCACAAAAAATACACCTGCATTCTGAGCAACAACAATCTCATCAAGACACAATATATTTAAATTTTACAAGCCATAATACAACGCAAACATCCACAACCAACTCCGTACAGCGTATTAAAACGTAAAAATAATCAAGAAAAGCAATCCATGAGTCACGACGGTATACATTTACCAGGAAGTTTTCATTCCCACTCCTTTATTTAATTTTTTTTTTTTTGACACTCCGTGACTCTGAGTCACGAAAGTGCCGCAAGTGTTGTAATGTACTTGGACAAACCACAACTAATATTAACGGTAAAAGCCCGCGGACTCCGAACCTCCGATTTCATCTCTCGAGGAGAGACGCTTTGAAAGCGCGCGTACAACAGCAGAACACAAAAAATACTTTCACACATACCTACATACACACATGTATATATAAAGATGCTTGAAAGAGAACAAAGAGAGACAAAGAGAGCGGGATATAAAAAGAGTATAGAAAACAATAAAGGTGGGCCTTTAAAGGTAAATCATATTAATGTATATATCGACTACTCACCCTTAATCATGCTCAAGGTGACTTTGGCAGGACTGTGTTTGGCGCTCATCGTGAAATATATATAATTTGCCAAGAGACACAAGCTCTCAGCTATATCGACAACAACACCCGAAGAAGTCGCGACCGAGTGTCGGCGAACTCTATATACAGCGCAGGCAGGGGCTAAAGCCGCGCGTGAGAGTTGGTAATATAAAGTAAGTGCGATAATCGCGGGCCGATTATCAGCAGCTATAGAGTAATTGTATAGAGCACCTTTTTTTTATCCGGTCCCCCCTGCCTCTCTTTAACCCCCCCTGGCCACTCCGGCCCGCGTTTCACACACACACTATGTGTACCTTCCTGCTCCGACGCTTGTCGTTTACGTTATGTATACGCGAATATAAGTCCGTCGTCCGCGGAGACGCACTCGCTTCGCGCGCGCGCGCGTCTGTATAATACTTTGCGCGTTTGTAAGTATATTCCTCCTACACTGTTCTCTGTATATTATATATGTTGTACGAGTATGTATATACAAATATATAGGTATAAGAATATTATTTAGAAGCGCTTGCGCTACAGAGAGTCAAGAGAGTGACGACAATATATAACGCGATGATTATATATGTGTATGTTGGAGGCGGCATTTTTGATGCACCCCCTACGCGATAGATGATCATGTAAGGGGAGATGATAAGGGGGGTACACATGCACTATAATACGAGCGCGTGCTATAAATTGCAGCTGACGAAAGCTCTTCTTCTTCTTCTTCTTCTTTTTGCCTTTTATCGTAATACCCAGCACACTGTATGCGCTTCGAGTTTCTTAATCGTATTATGTATGTGCTCCCGTTTTTCTTGAAAGAGAAAGAGAACGTCGTGCGTGCTTTTATGTGTGTGTATATAGGCTTGAATTACTGCTGACCACATATTACTTATATGAGAGTAGGTAATAGATATATATAGGTAGATATGGCGTGTTTTATAAAACTTGAATATACCTATATTGTGATTTTAAAAGATATGATTGAAAAATTTTCAGGTGCTTTTGTTGATGAGTCGCCTATTTTTGCGTTCGATTTAAGATTATTATATGATTACGGTAATGAAAGATTATTTTATTTATCTTTTTGTTGAATGTATACGTAAAAAGCGTTGTATTATTTTTTGTATGTGTGTATTAGATAAAGATAAAAAATGAAGAAATCGTGTTTCCAAGATTTCAACTTTTTATACAATTTTATTGAATTTTTTTTCTTTTTTTTGATATATTGAATTCTAATCTAAAAAGTAATTAAATGTTTTAAAATAACTGAGAATGACGGTGAGGTATTTGGGAGTGATTATCCTAGTAGACGTGTTATTTTTATCTGAATATTCGTAATAAAATATATATTTTTTAATTTTTTTATTTTTATCAATTTTATCTATATACACTCACAGATATTATAAAAACAATTATCATTTTATCGTATTCTTTGCAGACTAATTTATATTATTTAATAAAGATTTGCAATTTTTATTTGTAATATAATTATGTACATTTACAGAGTCGGTAAGACTTGTTGATTGTTTTGAGTTTTGTCATAAAAAAAACGGATGTTTATTTCAAAATTTTATAACAGCTTTATGAAAATGACAAAACAGCAAAATTTCCATAAATTGAAAAACTTTTTACAAAGCTATAATCAAATTAATTTTTAAAGTATTGAATTAAAAAATATTCATTTGAAATAAAAATAAATTTTATAATCAAGCGAGTTTTAATTCCAATATTAAACGAGTTTCATGTTCTATAATCACTCACGTTTTCGAGAACGATTTACTTCGCTGCGTCATCGAGTTAAATGCGAGGAATTAGAAAAAAAATTTTCATAACTTTGTTATTCAGACGTTGTGACTTTAAAAGATTTTCGCCCAATAAAATAAAAAAGTTGAAAAAAATATACAAAATCTACTTTAAAACAAAAACAGAAAAAAATTTCATTAACATTCATTTTACGAACAAAACAATAACAATCAGTACATAACAATTTGCGTTTGAAAAAAATAGAATTTTAAAAGACCCATTAAAAAGCTCAGTCGAACGTTAAAGGTGTATTTGAAAACAACGAAAACACGTTGCATCATATTCGCTATAATGCGAGAGAGCCACCCAATTTATGCGCACTCACATGTATATATTCCTTTTTGCCTGGAGCAAAACAAATCATAACTATATATTATTTTTTATTCCTCCTCGAGATATAAATTCCAAAGTAGTAATCACAACTATATATTTAAGATAGATCAGATTAAAAAGATCCAAGCTCAAAACCAGTATAAAATCGAAGGAGGAAAAATCACACTTATCAGCTTTTTATCCTGTTTTGAATTTCGGAGCAAAAAACGGAGCAAATAGAAAAAAAACAAAAAATAAAAAAAATTATGTCCAAAAGAAAAAAAAAGCTTGCAAAAAAGCAACAACAATGGATGAGAGAGTATCATAATCAATCATATCAGCAGAAATAGCAGATGGCGCTGACATGAAAATTTTCGCCTCGTCGTCAACACACCAGGTTGCAGAGAGAGAAAGAGAGAGAGAGAGCAGAGCAAGACCCACCTCCTCGTGCCTATAACATGTAAATATGTGTGGAGCTGCCGCCACCGCGTGCATATATAACTGACGAGCCCCTTTCGGCTGAGAATGAGTCGTTTTCATCGTCGTCGTCGTCGTCGTAGTGTCTGCCGTTGATGAGTCGCGTTATAGGCATAAGCAGAAAAGCTGCCCAGAATCGAGTGTGCCACCCCCTACATCCCCCACCCCCCTCCGGTCTCTATCACCCGCATGTTCGCGGCGCAGCACAGTAGTAGCCGCAAGCGCAGCAGAGAGAGTGAGAGCACACACAGTTATAGATCAGTCATCGTCTCTCGCGTATGGTAAGGCATAAGATACTATGCAGCAGTGAAGTGGAGTGCGCGCGCGTGGGTGGGTGCGTTCTGCTCCGGAGCAAGAAAGCTCTTCCAGGAGAAGCTTATACCGGAGTGTGCAGACGAAGTATATATAAGTGTATATAATATAGGCCCGGCCTACGCCGCCAAAGAGCGGCGTGTGTGCCCCGGGCCAAAGTATAATATATAGTATAGTGTGCGAGCCGACGACAACGACAGAAACGACAAGTTTAGTAGCTATATACCATAGCATATACTGCAATAGAAAGAGCGAGATAGAAAAGAAGAAGAAGAAGAATATATAGTGGACCATGATACTCGTGCGGTGCACGCTGCCGTTGTCCCCGCCTCCGCCGTCGCAGTCGCAGCAGAGCCTACGACGACTAGCAGCAGTCGTAATAGTAGCATCAGCATCATCATCATCATCATCAGTTGCAGCGGCGCCCCGCGAGCAGCAGCCGACGGGGAACCGCTGACGACGCATCACTGTAGTTTCAAGCACGACGACGACGACGAGAACTAGGCAAAGAAAAAGGAGGAGGAGGAGGAGGAAGCGGTGCTCCTGGGCTTCGGCATTATTGCCGAGCCGCTGCCACCACCGCTACCACCTCGTCATCATCTGCTCCTCGCCACCGCTGCCTAGAAAATGACGGACAAACCGTCGACCAGCCAACAGGCCCAGCCCATCGTTAAAATCGGCCACTACACGCTTGGCGCGACGCTCGGTGTCGGGACGTTCGGCAAGGTGAAAAGTGAGTTGAAAGAGCACACACAGTGTCTTACACGTTTGTCTATCCTCATTCTATACCCCTCTTTTCTCTTCCCTACTTATTTTCTATATAATTCCTCCTGGCATACTACTACTACTACTCTCATTTGCATCGTAATATCTATTTGACGTGGTTTGACTTGCAGTCGGCGAACATGTACTCACAAAACACAAGGTGGCCGTCAAGATCCTCAACCGGCAGAAGATCAAAAGCCTTGATGTCGTCGGCAAGATACGCAGGGAGATCCAGAATCTCAAGCTCTTTCGGCATCCCCATATTATTAAATTGCAAGTCTTAATTTTTGCTGCCCTGCGCGCTCCTATTGCTGCTGCAATTTTTTTTTCCAGTTCTAAAAATAGACATGTGCTTTTTAGGTACCAAGTCATCAGTACGCCAACTGATATATTCATGATTATGGAGTACGTCTCTGGTGGAGAGCTATTCGATTACATTGTCAAACATGGCAAGCTCAAAGAATATGAGGCTAGGAGATTTTTTCAACAAATTATTTCTGGTGTGGACTACTGTCATAGGCATATGATTGTTCATCGTGACTTGAAGCCAGAAAATTTGCTTTTAGATCACAATCTTCATGTCAAAATTGCTGATTTTGGTATTGATTATGATTATTCAATTCAACTTATTTAATAAGTAGTCAAGATTGTTCTTTTTTTTTTAATAAGCTGTGATATTTTGTAGGGCTTTCAAACATGATGATGGATGGTGAATTTTTAAGAACTTCTTGTGGATCTCCAAATTATGCAGCACCTGAAGTCATTTCTGGAAAGTTGTATGCAGGTCCAGAGGTTGATATTTGGTCTTGTGGTGTGATTTTATATGCTTTACTGTGTGGAACACTGCCTTTTGACGATGAACATGTTCCAACGTTATTTCGTAAAATTAAATGTATGCCATTTATTTGCATATCAAATGAGTGTTTTGATAGAATTTTAATGACTATAAATACTATTTTTTTTTCAGCTGGTGTTTTTCCAATACCCGAGTACCTTAATAAAACAGTAGTAAATCTTTTATGTCACATGTTGCAAGTTGATCCTATGAAAAGGGCAACTATTGAAGATATAAAGTAAGATGATCATTTTAAAAAGTTAAAAAATTTTTTGAAAATATTATAAGATTAATCTACAATCTTATAACTTTTTGTAATATATATTTTTTTTTTTTACAGAAAACATGATTGGTTCCAAAAAGATCTTCCTACGTACCTGTTTCCTTCACCTGTAGATCAGGACTCTTCAATTGTTGATATGGGTGCTGTGAATGAAGTTTGTGAGAAATTTAATGTGAAAGAGGCTGAAGTTCACACTGCGTTGCTTAATGGTGATCCTCATGATCAACTAGCTATTGCTTACCATTTAATTATAGACAATAAGCGAATAGCTGACGAAGCAGCTAAGGCAGAAATTAAAGATTTTTATGTTGCTTCAAGCCCACCCCCATTGGCCTTTAGTCCCAATGAAGCAAGTGGGAGTCCTATGAGGCCACATCCTGAGCGAATAGCTCGTAAGTGCAATTGACAAAAATTTTTTTTTTTGAAAACTAATAGTGTTTGAATAAAAAAAATATTAATTTAAAACATGAATAAATATTTTAGCGCTTCGAGAAAGACAGGGTTCTGTGAGCAGTTCAGCTTCACAATCGTCAGGGACCCGTGGCACGCCTGTAAAAAGGGCAAAGTGGCATTTAGGGATCAGGTCGCAGTCTAAGCCTCATGATATAATGAACGAGGTTTATCGTGCCATGAAAGCTTTGAATTTTGAATGGAAAATAATTAACCCGTACAGCGTGCGAGTGCGATGTAAAAATAAGGTAACGGGTAGATATAGCAAAATGTCGCTGCAGCTTTACCAAGTAGATTACAAGAGCTACCTGTTAGATTTTAAATCGTTGGCGAGCGAGGAGACGGAGGATATCACCGTAGGTAATAAAGCGTTTTATATTCAAAGTTGTCATTAATAAAAAAATGTTTAAATGTAATTTAAAAAAACTATGTATTGCTGTAGATATCACTTTGCCTCCACCACAGCCGACTGGGCACCACACAATGGAATTTTTTGAGATGTGCGCTGCATTAATAACGCAACTGGCGCGTTAGAAAAAAGCGACCATCGTCAAAACGGGACGCCTGCGCTTTTCCATCAAATTGACGGGGAAGTGCACAACGAAAACAGCTGAAACTCGCTACGTCAGCTGATTGGTTTTCCTTTTATGTAAATAATCAAAAACAAAAAATGATAGCCTTATGATTCTTGGATCGTCAAGGACAACATTGTACATTTTACGTGCATGATGATCGTAGTTAAGTTATAACACGGGGGGTCGACACACTGAACGCAATTTTTCAAAATAAACGCGTATACCGATTTCTCAGCGTTCATTAATTTACCAACGAATCGAAATATAGCGAATTACATTATTGTGGCTTGTGGAAATGCGTTAATGGATACCTGAATGTGTAAGTCAAGTATTATTTTAAAATAAAAAAAAAAAGGAAAAAAAACCTGTTGAAGGCCAATTGCTAAGAGATGTGATGGTAATAATAAAGTTTTCGTTCGTTTTTACATTACTTATTTATTACTTTTCTTTTTATTAATATTTGCATTGAACAGCTTTCCCATTACACTTCTTTTATTATAAATTACAACACGATTACTAAACCAATGGATACTTCTTTGTCTATAATTTTATTACAATTGTTTGTCATTGGCAACAATTTGCCATGTAAAAAAGTTGGAGATATTGAATTTACCAGTGTACGATCTTAGAAAAATATACATTAGTACCGCGTTTATACGGGTGCCTTCTTTGCTTCTCGAGCTTATTCGCGCGTATATTAAGAAATTAATTCTTTCCATTCGTTCAATATCGAGTACAGCAATGTGCTTGCACAAGATATAGCTTATGTATAATACAGATCTATATGTCAATTACTAATGCGATATAAGGCAATAGTAATATCAATTCGTCGTTAGAGTAATGATTAAACTGCTGTATTATGCATCCCTCAGTGCATACACATTTTTCTCCCTATCTGCTGGCTTCATATAAACAACATAAAATATTTTTACGTTTTTATTACATAATGGCACAGTCTCATTTCCAACATTTTCATTTTATACAGCATGTGCGTGTGTGGTGCTCTATCATAAAAAGCTGCACAAAATCAGTTTGGTATGTTACACCAGATTTCATTTCGTAAGCGATGAAGTAAACAAATTTTACAATTTTACACTTTGCCTTTATCCTAATACTGCGCTTGCCTCGGTATAAAAAAGAAGTCATAACACTTGTCTCAAAAGTCGCAAATCTAGGCATAAAGAAATTATTTTGTAAGATGCGTCTCATATTTGGTTCTAGCAGACACAATTGATATTGTTCCATAATCACTTGAAAAATAAATGCATCTTTAAGTTAAAAGCTGTATACTAAGGTATCAGCTAAAATAGAATGTAGTGTTTAATTATCACAATAATCCTAGCATATTCGTGAATAACGTTAACAAGTTTGAAACGTTACAACCTTCATAAAAATTAAAGCTGAACAAAATTTCACTATTCAGAAAGTAATGAAAAAATTCTCGATGATTCACAATTAATCCTCAGCCGCAGCAGCGTCTCTATGTATCAATAATCGTGATTTAACATGTGCGCTTATAAAAAATGTGAGATTCTTTGTGCTGTGTGTACTATGTACATAAAAAAGCGTGTTAAAAAAACTTTAGTATTCTTTATATTTTTCAGTGATCGCGCTGACTAGAGATTGATGCTACGGTGCACGACAACGTTTGGTATATTTGAAACAGCGGTAGCATCAATCAGGAAGACCTTGTGTATCCTTGTTTAATTACAGAAATCAGCTGCCAAATATTAACATTATTTAATGTGAATCTAATCGTTCCTTTAACCAATCTAAAATTAATAAATATCTGTACACTTGTGAGTAATCTAGACAAGGGCACTTTTTGTCAAAAATTATAAAATATTTTTAACTATTAAATACAGTTCGAAAATTGCTGTAAAATGGCATGTTCAAATTATTACTTTTAATTAGGAAACATTCAAATGTCATACTAAATTACTTTTATTATTGTGAAAGCTAAAAAAAAATTTAATGAAACTTTATAATTGGTACAAGTTTCAAACACTGATTACGTCTAATTTATAAAGCCATATTTTCTTTGATAAAATATTTCATAAAAATAGTGCAAAACGTAAATTTTTGCAGTTAAAATAATGACCGCATCAATCGTTTAGCTTTGCTAGTATTTTAGCTGCGTAAAGACGGATAAAAAGTATATAAATCTATATATTTTTATAAACAACAATAAAAAGCTGCCCATGTCTCTTGTTGTTGGAGTTTCTAAGAAAGCCGCTTATCATTTTTTAAACAAGAATCGTTCATTACTCTCCCTTTCATCAGATCATTAATTTAAAACCGCAAACTATGTCAATATGGCATAGCGTTAATGTTATCAAAATATTCATTATTAACTTCGATGCAAGTGCGGAAAACTCGGCAACTCGTTGCTGGAACGATGTCAGGCCTCGACGGCTCTCACCTCAGCTTGTAGCCGACTGAGATATTATTGCACTTGATGTGAGAGCGGCCAGGCTGCGAGTATAATATATGACACGCTAATTGCGTACGAACGACCGGCCAGCCTCCCGGCCCGCAGGCACGTTGACGTCAAGCACTTCACTTCTGTCGCTCCGGAAAGCGGGCAGTCTGTTAAATTTCCTGGCTTTCGGGTTCACTTGGCTCGTTATCAACAAATTCAACGTGCGTAAAGGGGAAGTGGCCGACTTTTCCATGAAGTTCACCCTCCCATTGGCCGTTGATGTTTGTCTTCGTTACCTTTATTATGTCGCCGACCTCGAGCTTCAGTGCAGTTTTGTCGTAGGCATTGGGCACGCGTGCCTGTTTTACTTTGGCAAAGGCTGGCAGTGTCCGTTGGATATTTGAGCGGCGCTGCTGGGCCGCCACTGCCGCGGCGCTGCCCCCGCTTCCGGCGTTACTCTGCTGTCCTGCGTTTACCGATTCGGCATGTGATGATTGAGTTGTGCCTGAGCCCGAGCTGCCACCACTTTCTGGCCTTGCAGGATTTGGTTCTGCTGCCTGCTGATCTTCATCGTACTTTTGCACATATGGAACAGGTACTGAGCCAGTTTGGCCAAGGTTGTTTCTGGCAGTCCACCATTGTTCCTCATCTTTGGAGATTATAATCAGGATTTCTCCTAAATAAATAAAAAGATTTTATTAAAAATGGTACATAGTAAAGATAAATGTTTACAATTAATCGTGTGATATATAAGACTTCATGTATTGTTATCTAACAGCTTTTAATCTAAACAATAATAAAATAGAGAGCATAAAAACTAATAATTCTAGCAAAAAATGATTGGTCAGTACTAAGAATCAATTATTATACAAATGTTAGGTATACAATACTAACAGCTAATCAAATACAAAAAAATAAATTTATGCAATAAACAGGCAAAAGAAACATACCTTTTTTAAATGGCAAATCATCTGGATCATTGCCGTCAAAATCATACCTAGCAATTACCCTTTGTATCTTCTTTGGTGCTGGTCTAATTAATGGCGTTGTGTCTAAATAATGCAACTTATAAAAGGCCAATAAACTTGGTATATCAGGAAAGATTTGATCGCCAATCCTGTATCTAATTTGATCGCCCTGTTGTATTTTGTTGATTATATAGTGACTAACTTTGCTGTCTTCTCTGACGCAGAGCACAAAATCTCCATGTATGGATATGCTATCCCTCACAAGAAATACACCTCCCTCTTTTTCATTCATCAGCAGGTCGGAGGCATCCTGTCTGGACATTGCTCCAAAGTACCAGCTAAAAAAAAATCAAAGCATCAGCATTACGTTATCGCTAATCAATCAGCGAGGCTACAATCACGACCAAGAGTGCATCTTATCTGTTTTTTTTGCTTGCATCTCCGATAACTCGACCTCCGAGGTGCATAACAATAACGAAAAGAGGGGTAGAGGAAAATTATCAAAGTCTTTCGTGCCCATAACGTTTAATTAACGAAAGACACAAGCTTTTTCCAGAGCAAAAAAGAAGATAGAAGAAAAAGGGTAAGCGACCATAAAAGTCGAATAGAAAACGGCGGGAAAAAGTATATCATCAGGCCTAAGGAGAAGTGTTGCACAGAGAGAAGCTGCAAGGCTAGCACATGTCACGTGCGTTCACACACATATAAGCCGGTATCGAGAGAAAGCTGAGAAAACGAGTTTATTATTGCTTACCTGGACTTGTCATTCTGGTCGAATGAGCCTGCCATAGTTGGTGGATGTTGATCCGGAGTTCCGGATCGTTTCGGAGCTGGACAACTATTGCCGTATACCTACAAGAGTCTGGAGCCGGTAGGTCAGTAGAATATCTGCAGACTGGCCACACGCGCACGGGACTCGATACTTTCTCTCTCACTCTCTTGAAGCGATCTTTTTTTCGTAAGTAAGGGGCGTAGGAGGAGAAGAGGGACGCTGCCGCTTCGGCGAGAGACGGTGGAGGCGGACGCGCGTGGTTTAATACTCCTCCGCGTCACAGTCGCTTCCGCTATTCACTTTGCTGCTGTTGCTACTGCTGATTTTGCCAATGCTATGCTGCTACTGTTGTTCTTGCTGTTGCTGCTGCAGCCACTCCGTAAACAGTAGTGGTGGACAGAACTTTCGCGAGCTGTTGATGATGATGATGATGATGATGATGCGACCGGCTGCATGGCTTACAACTCTTCTTATGCTTTCTCTTTCTCTCTTTGGTTTTCTGTCTCTCGTTCTCTTATTATATACAGTACTCTGATCTTCCTCGTTCCCAAGCCACTTCCTCCTACGTATGTGTATGTATGTGTGTAGGTATGTATATCCTCTTTACCGCTTCCTCGGATATGCGAGTAGGGGCGGCGGTGATCTTCCGGTAGGGCCCACTATATGTATAAACTGAGGGGGAAGGAGGTCTCGTCTTGATTACATTGCAGACTGCACTGTTTCAACGTGTCCACGCATTGAATCGTATGCACTTGGTATCCTCGTGTATGTATAGGCTATAAACTCCTAGTGACGACCGGCGACTTGGCGTCCATGCGGATAGATATATACTCACTTGATTGTATATGCGCGCTTAGACTGTTGCTCTCTCTCCTCTCGGCGCTAACTAAACCGCTGTTTCTAGCTTTTGGAACGCCTTTTACCCCGCCGCCGCCACGCACCCACTACTTTTACACTGCACTTCTACTCTCGATCGCGTTTTTTCTTTTTTTTTCTTTTGGCTTGTGCGAATGGAAGGTTAGGTCATTATTGGGTCATTGCAGGTTGCGTGCTTATCGAATCTGTCGGTATTGTAGAAACGATCGTAAGGCGCGGTACTCGATCGGTTATTGATTATTGGAGTATCGTATGATAATTTAATGTTACTTTTTTATTTTTATTAGATTTAAAATAAAAATAAAAATTGTAATAAGTTAATTTAATTTTGGTGCACAAGATAATTAATTTTCATGTGAAAATTTTTTATGTGATAATTATAATAAGGAAATGTATAACAATGAAAAGAAATTGTATGGTAAGGTTGCTTTCTTTTTGTAAAAAGAAAGATTACGAAATCTCACATAAATATGTAATTTTCTTATTGCTAATGTTTTTGTTGAATAATAAATCAAAACTTTTTTTTTTACTTTTTACTATAAAAAAATGTTCATTTTTATTTTAATTAAAAAATAACATTTAGAGTAATGAATGCTATATTTTAATTAAATAATTTTTAAAAATTAAAAATAAAAATATTGAAGAGTTACCGTTACTGTTTACACAACTACTATACATCTTACATATCAAGTCATATCAACTGGTAAAATCGACAAAAAAAAAACGCTACTGGTATTATAAAGTAATTACAGTGAGCATTAATTATGCAATTGACTTCACTAGCTTGTCATTATTTATCACGTGAATTAAATCGTAACTAGTAACTACAGATTTTATTTTCAAGGTCTTTTAAAGAGCAGGTAAATTTTAAATTTACTAATTGTTGGAATTTTTTCTATTTTAATTATATGATATTGACATACTTTTTAAGAAAAAAATGAAAAATTTTATTTAATAAGACACTTTATAAATTATATCATTATAAACTATTTAATTCAAATTATCAAATATTTATTTCTATAACTTTTCTTTAACAAAATATAAAAGTCAATTAAATTCAAAGCTTTTATAATCATCATCTTCCACAGCACATTATGTTATATCACAAAATTTATTCAATATCACTCTCAAGCAGTCTCTGGTAGCCATATATCCGAGGTGCAATCACCGCCAGGATATCTAAAAAAAAACAATACAGTAAAAAAATTCTAGTCTAAGCAAATCTGCTATAAACATTATGTCATACCTCATTTCATGAGCCAATAAAACATCATCCTTGTCAGCTCCAAAATCGACGAGGAAATTTTCGTCAAGCTTCATTCCACCGTTCTCCGCATCAATATCAATTTTCATAAGTACCGATCCATTTCTAAAAATACAAAAAGAATTATTATTTATTGCACATACATTAAAAAAAAAAAATTAACTTTACAACATCAGCGTTAACTTACTTTACATGCTCAGGATAAAATTGTTTATCCCAAGGTTTGAATACCGAAGTGGAGACATAAAGTCGTTTACCATCAAGGCTAAGCTGTAACATCTGTGGTGTACCATCGAGTTTCCGGCCATTTATATAAACAGGCTGGGGTTGTTCGTTTAGTTCTTTATCTTCCAATACTCGAACTTTAGAGTCAGCAAGAATAGAGCCACCCACGAATACTTGACCTGTAAGTCTTGGTCGCGCTCGGTCTGTAATGTCATACTGGCGAACGTCGCCATGCAGGTAGTTCGAGAAGTACAGATACTTATCGTCTAGACTTAACAGAATATCCGTGATCATTCCTGAGCAAGAAAAAAAGAAAATGATTTTTAACTGGTATGTTCTATGGTATTCGAATTCTAAATAACCCGGGGAATCCCCAGATACATTTCCTTCCAATAAAATACATATATTTTGCCTTACCATACATGTAAGGTGCAATCCATCCCTCGACTTTTTTTCCAGGAACTTCAATGACCTTATCTGCTTGCCATTGGCCGTCCTGTTTATAAAAACGAAATACGGTCGAGTTAACAGCACAGCCAACGTAGCCTTCGCAAATTAAAGGATCGTGAAGAAAGCGAACTTCAAGTGGTGCAATTCCTGATTCACCCAAATTTATCACCTGCTCAAGACGTCTGTCTTTCCATGAATAAAAGTTTAGACTTCGACCATATACTTCTGTCTCAAAAGCGTTAAAAGATGATTAGAAATTTTTATTTTATTATTAAGTGATTTGCGACCAAGGACTCAAGTTTTATTTAAAGTAATAGATGTTAACTCAAAATATTAATTAAAAATTTTTTTTAATTTTATTATTATAACTGCAATTGGATACAATATACTTAAGTCCTTGGAGAAATTGTTCTACTTATTTTTTTTTTTTTTCAAACATTTAACACAAATATATTATTGCGTAAGTTAATGCGGTTGTAAAAGTAATTAATCAGATGTAAAATATAAATTTTTACTGGGTGCACTTATACTAACTACTTTCATTTACGTAATATTGTTGATTAGAATTTATATATATCTAATTTATACACGCAAACACTGAATTATTAAGTGGTTAAGAGTTTAGTAATAGATTAAGCAATTTTAAGCAGAATCTGATGTATTAAATTCACTATTATAAATCATCAGAATTTTTTTTTTCGTGTTATATTGCATTAAAAAAACACAATATTAAGGCAAAAACAACAGCAACAAACATATTTATATAATATTATTACGCACCCTTATAATTGCCTGAAAAAATATCAAATTTACTTTTAATATTTTCACTTTCTAATAATATTTTTATATTTTACGACAGTAAAAATTGAAGAAAAAACTAACGTATTGTCTATTTTATTAATCGATCATCAAAATATTTTTATATTATATTAAACACTTTATAGGTTTGTTTACATCGAAGAAAGAACCGTTATTTCAGTTGAATTCTATTCAACTCCCAAGAGTGTCTGAGGCAAGGATCGCGATAAAAATGAAAATGTTTTATATGGTAGATCGTATATCCATACGCGTCTATATGAGACTTTATGCTTCTATATTCAACATTTCCTCTTGCATTTTGCACGCCATAAGAAAAAGAGAGAAAACTTGCTTAGCCATTTACATTCATATAGAAATGCAATATTTATACGCGTAGACCAATAAAATATCATGGTGACAATTTAACACATTGCGAAATCGCATTTTTTTTTAACCAGATAACGATGCATTAGCTAGGTATACAAATATTTTGTTAAAACTCGAGCTTTTAACACAACATCATCGTTATTACACACCAATAATTGAATGAAATAAATAATGAAATTCAAAATATTTAAATTAAAAATATTGTTTGCTCACCAACATTTCCAGGGTCCTCGGTAGAAAAACCACGTTTAAAAACACGTGGCACACCCCATTCGGTAGCCACAAGAGCATCAAAATGCGGTTGGTACCAAAAATCATAAGCAAACTTAGCCCTTTTCTCTCCTTTAACCCAAGTACCTTTGACCTCGAGTGTTTTGCTATCTATGCAAATAAAATCGGCAAAAGTATCGCCATTAGGTTTTCCCAGTGTGGAAATCATAATGTCACCATTTGGAGCACAGTGTGGTGTGTGTGGTGTAGCTAAACCGAGTTTATGCATTTCTTCAGGCTCCAGTACCTATACATTTACAACCAGTTATGTAAGTACATTTTTATTTTTCTTTTCTTTTTTAACTTTTTATTAAAATTAAACTCTGATGACCTTTTTAATTTTGGGAGCTCGTTCGTCCGTCACATCGACAAAATAGATTCTGTCTGATACGAGACAGGGTAAAACTAAAGTGTCTCTACGACCGGGCTGTCCATGGCAGCTGCTGCAGATATTCCATCCACTGTGATGCAGCTCGTCTCCCACAGCTCGCATTCTCAACTTGTGGATTATCTATTTGTAGGATAGAAATCGATCTTCAAATTTATTGTCATATTTACAAGAAAAGTGGACTTGAAGTACGTGGTTGGAGGTACAGGCAAAAAAAATGGCTATATGTGGAAACGTTTCTCTTGAGTATCCGAGTAAAAGAGAATAACAAAAAAAATGCACACCTGGCAATAAGTGGGACTATCGGGGTCAACGTCTACTGTCGCTAAAAGGTCCGGCTTCTTCGGATCCGTGTGTATGCAGTTGACATATAATATCTGTTCGCGAGGACCGTGAAGCATTGCGTGTCGCGGACTTGGATAACCGGGACCGCTACACGTACCATTTTCTGTAAATTACAAGGAGAAAAGGTTTAAATCTTTAATTGTTTGGGAAAAAAATTGAATTTAGTTTTATTTTCTTTTTAATGTGTGAAGATAATTTTTAATTTTTTTTATTCTCGAGGATTGAAAAACAAGCTGATAATAAAAGGCATTTGAAGTGTTATTTTATATAGTGTATAAATAGATAAGACTTTCTCTTGGCTGCGAGAGTCAGAGATAATTCTTGTCGCGAGTAGATTTTAACTTTGAATATGCTTTATTTACGTTGATTTATGTGTGTATTGTGTGATAATAAATTTTCTATAGAAAAAATAATAATAAATTTTACGATTAGTTTTTATGATTTTTATTTATTTGTTTATTTACGTAACTGATTTCTTGATTGTTGATTTATAAATTACAAAGCTTGTGCAAGATTTAGTTAAGCTTTTAGAATAGAATTTAAAAAAAGCTACATACGTATGCCATACATCACTGTTATTACCATTGATTTTGTACATTATCGCAATCTACAAGCAAAAAATCTCTTGGATTTTCTTAATTAAAAAAAAATTCTTTCGTTTTTCCAGGGATAATATAATTACTACGTTGCGACAACTTTTTTATTACCTATACTTAGAGACAATGTGCGAATATTAAAGTACAGGATAATTTAGTATCTAAAATAATAATTAATGTTGTTTTGTTTGACCTTGCCATATATTTCCTCAAAATTAATTATTATTATTTTAAAAATTTAAAGTTGACATTTTCCGGGTGAAGTATGTTTTACAAAATAAACTTTAACTAGAAAATATATTGAACTCAGTTAAGTAATACAACTTACATTACGATAAATAATTTTATCTGATTTTTATCAAAGAATATCTTAAATTCGAGCCTTATCGAGAGTCCTCAATTTATTGAAATTAAATATAATACAACACCATTTAAATTAGAGAAATATATTTAAAGATTTTTAAGAGACACCATCTAATTTAACACACTCTTATAAACTGGAATGTTACTCGACGGGTTTTCTTGATGCAGTGGAGTCTTAAAATCAATACTTTATATTATAATCCATTTATTATTTGTACGTCAATTTATTAGATACTTAAAATATTGTAAATATTATTATAAAATTAAGAAAAAAAATATGAATCTCAATTTTAAAAGAAATATAATGACGTGTTAATAAAAATTTGTTAACGTTAACTTTATAACGTTGTTATCAATTGCTAATCATTTTGTTTATAGACACTTACTATATCAAACGTGTAATTGTGAAAAAGGAAAATTATTGCGAATTGAAAAAAAAAATGTGTATCAACTTCTCATAATTAAAATTTTTTATTTAAAAAAAAAGAAAAACAATAAATTTCTAATCTATTTTACAAGTAGTAACTATGCTTTAAAAAAAAAACTAATTTATCGATAAAAACTGAGTAATTGCTTTATCACATTATCAGCCAATTTTGAAAAACCCGTTTTTCTCGTATGAAGTTGCAGTTAACCTGAAGTTCAGTGCTAAGCGAGCATGTAATTTATTATGCGCTTGCAAACTATATATATTGCTAAAGTGAAGTTCGACTCGATAACAGCAGTTTTTTTTGCTACCAGATTTTGCATATTTAATTATATATCTGTAAATTATTTTTCTTAACGCTTAGATTAACACTGCAATAACTTCAGCAATTTAATTAAAAAATAGAAACAAAGAAAATTTAAATTAAAAAAAAAAAAATAGAACATTTAGCAGATATAAGAAAGAAAATAATCTATTACATTAAATAATTAATGTCCTTAAAAATAACATACATAAACAAAAATAAAAAATTACAGCAACTTACTTTCACAGGCCGTAGGCATACCGAATAAAATACTCTTCACCAATCAATTTTTTCAATCAACTGCAAACACACTCGAACTTAACAGATATAATTATAAAACGACCGATAAGGCCACAAAAAGAAAGAGAGCAACGGACCAATCGTCCCGATGTGCCTGACTCGGTAGAACTAAACGTACCGCTCAACTCAACGACCGGGCTTATAATGGCCTCTATACCCGCACACGACGCGTCATCTCACTATATACACATAAGCTCGCTTTATCCGTCTATATACTGGTGTATGTACAGTATATGTCTATATTTCAGCTACATGACCTCTGATTTTCAAAGAAACAAATTCAAAGATATTTGAAAAATATTGTAAATAATGATTTTGCCAGTTTTTTTTTTAATATCATCATCGGTTATTTTCACGTATTTAAAGAGATTGCACTTTATCAAAGAGGAAAAGGAGGGGATTTACGGAATGCGTTCTGGATTGAGTAACTTATTCATTGCGACGAGAGAGAAAGTCAAAGAGTCGTGAGTGTGTATGTGTGCAGTTCGCGCCCTTCCCCTAAGCTATATAAAATTGCGCGTGTGTGGGATGTGTGTTTGTTTGTCGTTGTTGAGAAAACATGGATTTTTATGTGTGTATTTATGTATTTTTTTTTTTTTTTTTAATTGAGAGACTAGGCTAATATTACCTTCGATTCATGTGCAAATATTTATTTACGATGACTGATTATAAGTTTTGAGGATTAATTATCGAATTCACGCTATGGTATATAAAGTCACGTAGATTTGATTATTGAGTTTTGTACTTATTCATCTGAAGGTTATCATTTTGTAAATGGATAACGTGTTATTTTGGTTTATTTTTGAGATTTAATAAATATAACTTTCTAGTGATAATAATGTCATATAAGTAAATATAATTTTTTTGGAAAAATTTTGTTTCAAATAAAAAAATTTTGTTTATTTTTTTGTTTATTACCAAATTTTAATTGAAATGTATCTATGAGTAATTATAATATTTAAATTTATACATATAAAAAAATCTGTTTCATACAGGATGTCATATTAATAAATGTTATTTGAAGAAAACCAGTTTTAAGTAATAGCATATAATACCCACATATATCTAAATCCGTTCGTCAATGGATAAAGGTGTATCTCATTTAAAAATGATTATTAAGGAAATATTATGTCTCCTTACAAAATAATCCGCTTTTAGCGCATTTAATATTTCATAATTCGTAATAAACGAATAGACATAGACACTACGCTAATTACTGTGCCGATTCACACACACACGTTTTTTTTTCTCTTTGTTATTAATGAGTATGTCCTGTTCTTCTAATGTAAGAGTGTCATTTACACATAAATGCACAATAAAATATTTAATTACAACATACAATTTTAAATTTAAGTATAATCATTTATTCAAAGAAAAAAAATATATAAAAACATAAAGTACAATAATTTCATCATACAATTAAAAAATTAAAATCAATAAAAAAGAAATACAAATTTTCAATATTTAAAAAAAGCTCGTAGATAAAAAAAGTCACATAAATCACATAATTTGTCTCATAACATTTTTCAAAATCTGTAAATCCCTCACATCCAGATATTTAACGATATTAAAACACAAAATATGAAAAGAATTTTCATTTAAATCGAACACAATACACAAAAACTTTGTAGCAATTTGTCTGAGTCTATACATCTTCACTTCCCAAATAAACCTCTCGTGCAGAGAATTCCAGTAAACCGGAAACTGACACTTACTGCATTCTTCTTTAAATCTATTAATCAGCATGATATTTCTTATAAATTTATATCTACTCTTTTTTACAAACACATCGAAAATCGTCAAGTTTCCCCGAAGTTTGGTATTCCTTAATCGACGTAATTCAGTCCTACACACTTGGTAATAAGGTCCAAAATTTTCATACACGTAATTCATCAACTGATAATATTTCAAATTTACAGGTTCACCAAAAGCTTCCAACCAAGCAAGATGTCGCACGATTGTTCTACTCAATCGTATCCAGCTACGTTCCATAGCATATTCAATACAATTCGTTTCTGGACCATCGAATAAAAAAGCAGTGTACAAACTAATATCCGCACCTCTATGTAACAACAGACGAGCAGTTTTGAATACTCCAGAATGAACAGCTTCTGTAAGAGGTGTGATATTGTTCCTACCAGAACGCATATTAATATCCGCACCGTAATTTAATAAAATCTCGACATGAAGACTATCACCTAAAGAAGCTGCGATGTTTATCGGAGTACCTGCGTCTTCTTGTCTGTTAACGTCAAATATTCCATTTTCCAATAAAATACGTAGCACTTGAGGATTTCTATTCATTACAGCCTCGAATATAGGTTGGTTATTCATGGTATTTCTTATCGTTTCGAGGTTGACGATGTTTTTAATGAAGAATTTAATTATCGATGGATTTTCATGTTTTATGATATGCATGAAGGGACGGTAATAAGCATCTACTGGATCCATTACTGATCCATGATCTAGCATTAGTTGTAGGATTTTTAGGTAAATGGCATCGTCTATTTCAGGATTATTTTCTTTCAATTGAATTGCCTGACATAGTAGTGAGGTACCTTCGACGCTTTTAATGTTTGGATTGGCGCCATGATTTAGTAGATAGCGCATTGCTTCTATCTTGATCATCTGTATCGATAACTGAAAATATTTATTTTTGTTTTTACATTATTTTTATTTTTTATGTCTTTAATTTTTTATTTATTTATTATATGAGAGTTTAAAAAAATGAAAAAAAATATGTAACATACCTCCAGGGCTGTATAACTATTGTTAGAGTCGTCACATCTAGTCTCGATATTAATTCCATTGTCCAATAGAAGATCCATAATTTCAATATTATAATGTAGAACTGCATGGTGTAGTAAAGTGTAACCCAAGGAATCTTTGATTTTGTTGATCATTGAGCCATCGATCGCTATCAATTGTTTTAAAAGCTTGACGTCGCTGTTTCTTACAGCAAGGAATGATGTAGCTATCAGCAAATTTTCATCGCAATATATTTCCGATGTGACATTTTTTGAATCTTTGATATTGACGTTGGTGTTCATTGTATTAGCTATTTAGAATATTTAGATTAGTATTTGTTCGTTTAAATTTTGTCTAGTAAACATTAATAATTTTTATTAAAAAAAGTGCATGCTAGATTATAAAACTTTTTGAATATTGCTCTTTGAAATTAGGTTATTATGAATAAACAAATTTAAATACGTTTGAAAAAATTATAATTTACTTTATTTTTGTAGTAACTTCATTACATACTCCGTAAATAAAATAAAAAATTAAAAAATAAAACACTTGCAACAATAAAAATTAATTTTTTTAAAATGTAATTAAAACAATTTTCCTTAGACGTTATAATTATAATTACCAAGGTTATTTTACCTTTTCTTTTCACTGTCAAAACTAAAACTAGATGCAGTCGAAGTAACAAATAATATAAGTGGTTGGATACCCTAATTTATAAGTACTGTATTGAAATGCATGTTCAATCAACATTAACAGATAATTAGTGTAATGACTTTAAATTATTTTCACAATTACTTTTTTGAATAAAATTTTGTTTATTTTTACTGTTTATTTAATGGTACATTTAATTTATAAAAAAAAAAAATGTATTTGAAGTTGACCGCTCACGAGCAGCTCCTAATACTAACTGATGCAACGTACAAAACGTGACTGAGTCTAACTAAAATTTGCTAATGAAGTTTTTGTTCCTTCCTCATTACTTGTGTGTACTTACGTCATCCATTCTTGGTGACACATTGTTTAATTCTACAAGACAAAATATATAAATTATCTGCTGAAGCAACAGATAATGTTTTTGAAAAAGTCTTGAATCAAAACAATATGTTATTGTTTAGTAAAATTCAAGAGGCACTTGAAAATTATGTTGATACTTGGTCAATGATGTTATACATTATTAATAATTATTAACAATAAAATTTTTAGGATAAAAAATTACACAAATATATATTGCTTTAATTTTTTTTATTGCTCTTTGTATTTGATTTATAATTTTTAATACAATCCTAATTATATTGTTGTTTAATGTATAATTATATAAAATATACTGCGCTAAACAAGTGTCTTACACAAAAAAGTTTATTAATCATAAATTGACTTAATCATTAAAATTAATTCTTAATTAATTACTTTTTAATTAAAAATACTTATAAGTACTTAAATAAAAATTTTCAATTCGCGAGCTTTAATGTATTACACTAAATTCAATACTGAAAATGATGTGTTTTTAATGTATAATATTCATCTATACTTGACTTAATTCTATACATTTTTTTTAAATTTGTGCTTTCATTTTACGTATTGATTAAATATTTACTCTCTCGACCATCTAACTCCAAAGACTACATTCCTATAGCATGTAAACTATTTTTCTTGAAAACAAATATTAATACGTGATTGTCTCGCCTATACATCGTATTTGGAAAATAATTTTCTTTCGCTATCATTTTTATTTAACTAAAAATATATGCTGCAAGCATTTCTCAATAATAATAATAATAATTTATGCCTCATATAATATTTATAATTTTTTTTTCTCTCAAATTATCCTATATTAAAATAATATAAATTTAAAATATTGGCCCATTGATTATTTCAATTGTTTCAATGCTTATATTTACTTGCATTTAAAACATTGATATTGTTCCCCAAATATATAAGATATATATTTTAGTACCATTATACATTCTGATAAATCCATAAACATATATTTTTTAGATAAAATTTTACAATTCCATTCACCAAATTCAAATCCACAAAACAATTCCACTAATTCATCAAAGAGACCAAATACATCGTCCTAATAATTTCACTTGGTCCTCGTAACAGTTCTTCTTCTCCAACCTGGCCTAGTGGTCGACGACACATACCTACTTGCTGACTGTCTCTCAGCGCGTTCCCGAAGCGCAGCCCAGGCGGCCACATTTCTTCTTCGTGCCTCAGCCAACTGTCCAAGCTTAGCCTTAGCCAGAGCTGCCCGAGCTGCCAGATCATCTAGGCCAAGCTCAAGCCTATCCAAACTCGCACTGACGTTCGCGAGAAGTCGATAAACCAGTCGCTCGCGCTGTGCCTCTTCCTGAGCTCCAAGTCGACGACGAGCCAGGGTAAATAATACCACTATTGCCGCGGCTAAACTTAAGGCCAGAAGAAACTTTTGGGCCTGTAACGACCACGATGACGACATGATCGACCCGGCATCGCACGATTACAACTCTTTGTTCTTTATTTATTTTTAATTTGTTCTAAATTTTATAAGTTTATATATATATTTTTTTTAGAATTTGACTTGTTAGTTTTTTTTTTTTTTTTAGATGAAGGTACAGTATAGCGTGTATAAATCGGTAAATTTTAAATCGTTAATCTCTACTTAATTGAGTTTAGAACAGAATAATTAATTTTTATAGTGTCGAAATATAGATAAAAAGTTTTGTAGTTTTAAGTAAAAGGGTGAGGTATAAAAGTATAAGGTGCTTTGGTATATGTTAATTATCGTAGATTTTTTTTTATGTAAAGTCTATTTAAAAAATACAGGTTGTATATTATCGTTAATTTATCGTGCTACTTAGAAAAATGTTTTTCTTATTTTTTTATTTTTTAGAGTTTTATATATTATTCAAGCGTAAATTAAGCATTTCATTTAGACCATTGTTTTATTTATTTCATAGTTTATACAAACATCAAAGTTTTTTAATTCAATTATCACACGTCCACAGTTTTAGAATTTTTTTTAATTAATTTGTATTATATTAAATTTAAGATTAAAATTTTTCTAATTTCTCTATATAACAGTAATGTATTTAAAAATGTAACTTATATCTTTTAATTAAAATTATCAGTCAGTTTTTATAAGTTTTAAACGTAATAAGTAAAAAATCTCTTTTACATTAATAACACGAAATTCAATTAAAAAATTATTAACATTACTTATTAAAATTGTCTTAACCACAGTATCCAACAAATCTTTTTTTCATAAAAAATTTAATAAAAATATTAAAGTACTACAATTAAAAAAGAAAAAATTAATCCTACATTACGTCGCTATAATCAACACTTATTTATCTCACTTTCTCTTCTAACAAATTTTCACAATCACTTTAATAATAAAAACAACAACAACAAATTTAAAACCTCGTCTCCACTACAAGTCAAGAAGCAGTTTCTCTCTTTCAATAAACTTTCACAGAGAAAACCACGTCGCAAATACAAGTACACTATAATATACATCAGCAGCAGAAGAGGATCCGTTTACCAGGAGAGATGTATATCTTTTACATCAGAAGCTTATAAAGATGATAGGACATCAGCCTCTATACGGCTCCTGATGCTGTCGTTGGTATATGCCGGCTCCGTTTGCGTCTATTATTACGCGGCCAGTGGCACGAGGCGTGGGTCGTCGCGTGACTCCTTCGACGCATTATAAAACGAGTTGCTCTCCCGCTGAGCTGTTAAAGCTATTACGGTGGTACCGCTTACTGATGATGCTGGATACTGTATGGACTCGGATCTTGGATACTGGTTATTTTCTATGTGATCTGCGAGGATTGAAAGTATTTTTGATCAGTATGGATGAGGAATTAAAATTTTATAATTTTAATTATTATTAATTAAAATTTAAAAAATTTTTTAAATCAAGTAAAGTTTAATCAAGTTAATTAAAAAAAAGTTTTTTTGTATTGCAAAATGAATTGTGTGTGTAGATTGTAATTGCTTTCCCATCATAGAATCAGTCACCCACTTCCAAAGGACAAGATCCAGTTAAAGCCAGATTACTTAAAACGGCTTATAAAGAATGTTGCTTTACTTACAGTTGTATTTGTATGTGATCAGATTACACGTTACTCGTAACATAAATACAAGTTAAATTAGATACTTGACCTGACATTATGTCATGTTACATTTTTCCTCGTCATATTTAGTTTTATTTAGTTTCATTTTTTGTGGTCAAAATTTTCCTTATTAATATCTTTTACATATCAATGTTAAACCAGACACTCGACTTTTTAAAAAAACACACACTAGATTTTTCAGATCAATCACATTAAATAGAAATACAAAATTAAAATCACGAAAAGCTCTCCTAAAATCTCTACTTTTTCTTATTCCACTAAAAAAACCTCGTGAACTCCAGCTAGACGCAATAAAAAAAAGAGCAAAAACACAACAACGTCTACAAATACAATTCATCCACGAGTTATCGACCGTATGAACACAAACTCCCAGCCTCCACACACACCCGCGCATCTACACCACCGACTGTCTCGTTCTCAACTATGCTCATAATATCTTACCTGAACAATTATTATTCCAGTTGCTCCCGTTACTGTTGTTGCTGCTGCTGCCGGCCATCCTCAGCTGACCGTTGCTCCTTTAACACACACACATACACGCCCACCCCCGCGCGCTCGTTATCAACTTGTTGCCCTCGGGACTCTTGTCTCTCTACTATTCTTTATTAAGTATACTGCAAGAGAAGAGATTCTCTTTCGGAGAGTATAAGTATATACAAGTAGACTGGCGCCCGCGCCCGATTACACAGTCTCATACTCAGTTCCCTTATGTGTTGTATGTATGTATGTATGTACATATATACATACCCTTTTACTCCTCCCCACCTATGCTTATTTGTCCCTTATGTTTTCATTTATGTTGCTGTGTGTATGTGTGTTACTTGAGATTCAAGACGAAGTGGATACGAAAAATGGGTCGAGTCTCAGTAAAATATGTCTCTCACTGAAGAGGTAGTTTACCCTATGCTGATTTTGTGAATGGAGTTGATAAGAGGGTGGTGTGATAGAGAAGGGCTATTTGAACTGATTTCTGTATGTATGTATGCTAAAAAAGTTTGACGATCGTTTGTGGAATAAATAAATAAAAAAATGTTGTAAGGTTTGTATCTGAAAATTATCAAAGAATAAAAAAATTTAATAAATAAGAGTAGCCTGTTCTCAATAAAATTTTATAACATTTCCCGTCGAGTAAAATACTTCTCCTGGTGTATGATACTCGAAAACTCTTGGTCCAGCATCGCGAATCCTTACGGCCCAGCATCTCGTTGCGCCTGCGTGCGAACTGATCGATAAAACGCGCCACGACAACTCTTACCCTCTCCCCCCTGCTCTTTCAATGTATTATCGTATTTTCGTGGCGCCAGAGCTCAATATAGGAAGTTAAATGGTTTTGTTGAATTATGAAAAATAAAGAGGGGGAACTAAATAGATTTACAAAAATAAAGTGATAAAATTTTGATTGATCTTTGGCCAGAACAAATAATTATAAAGTAAAATAAATTTTTATTGTTCTTACAAGTAAAAATTGTAAAAATAACATAATTTTAAATATAAACGTTAATGCTATTTTACTTAATAATAACGAGTATACAACAAATGTAAGTGTTTATAAAATTTATAATAATTATAATTATATCAACTAAAATAATGTTTAAAGTACAAAATACTGTTTTTTAATCATCTACTTACTAAAATAAACGAAATTTTTTATCTATAATAGTAAACAACTTAAATAAAAATTTTTTTTATGATTATCTAACTACCAAAAATTTCTGGCAATATTATCTTAATTTAAAAATTAAGTATTACGTAACTAATCATTTGTGGTGCGTAAAAATTAATGTTTCGTTTTGAACTAAACTTTGTAAAATATATAGTAATAAAAGTTTTCATCGTTGATTATGCAGTTATAAATATATGAGATTCATTGAATATACTGTTTTTCTAATTTTTCACTAATCACAGCCTCTTGTGCGTCAACATCTTTCATCTGTACTTCGCTATAAACTTTTTTCTGTAACACAAACCTGCAAAAAACAAAATTTTCCATTTAAACGGGATAATAAAAAAAATTTCCGAAAAAAACATCATCAAAACATCATCATCCTCACTTAATCTCTAAATAAATTAAACTCAAACAAAATAACACACCAGTAAATAAAAGAGATAAAAATAAAAAATACCTCCGAATAATTGGTGAGATGTGCTCAGGATTAACCTTGCTCAAGTCCGACTCACCAATAATATAACTTGTTACCAATCCAACCACTATACAAATAGAACTGCCAATAAATGTGAAATAAATCACAGCAACTTGAAAGAATTTCGATGGCTCGTCTTGAGGATCCGGATGTAGTTTGGCTATTGATTCGTATACAAACGACTCTCCCAATCTAGCGGTACAATTCTCTACTGAGGTGGGCAGATTGTGAACAGGGATGCGTTTATTTAAGGTGTACCATTGATTTGTGCCCACATACCAAAGCATAATAATCAGGGAGGTACAAGCGCCAGTCAAAGCGCCGATTTTTCCCACCCATGGAAACAGTAGCCCGAGTAACAACAGACCGAGTAGTGTACCTTCCGTTGCACTTGATAAACTAAAGCCCAATTCGAATACAGTTCCGAGTTGCTCTACTACGAAGATCAAGCCAATCGTTATTGCACCCACCAGAATACATAAAACCTGTTGAAAATAATAATTATTATTTTTTTGTTAGATTGATTATTGATTGATTGGAAAATTATTGTCATTTTCAAGTTATGTACAGGAAATTTGCATTTAACAGCTTGTTTGCTCACTTGTCTCGATGTAGTTTATAAAGTGATACATGTTTGTATACACTCGAGAGATGCACCGATAAAAAGAAAAAAAAAACGCGTGGGAGATTAATGCGCTTATAAAGCGAATAATTATATGCAGATCCGATAAGAATCTTAAGACTTTGAATTTTATTAACGTGAGGTTAATTAAAGTCAAGTCAAGAATAAATAATGCACGTCACAAGTGACGGAGTTTATTAAGTAATATTATAAGTCAATTTTGGGATTATTTGTCAAAACATTATTGCACAATCGAATTAACTCATTACGTTTACGTTTTTTTTTTTTTTTTTTTTTTTTTTTTTTTTTTATTTTTTTTTTTTTTTTTTTTTTTTTTTTTTTTTTTTTTTTCTTTTTTTTTTTTTT
>JAPYZE010000567.1:0-39197 GCA_030522805.1 Leptomastidea abnormis
AGTTTACCTTTACATAGGTTGTAAATTATTAAAAAAGAAATAAATATTTAAATAAAGATAAAATAAGAAAGAGAAAGCTAAAATAAAAATAAAAATATTAAGTTTTTGAAAATGATAAAAGCTTGGCACTTTCAAATCCTAAATTTGAGTTCAAGGTTGACGTGATTAAATATGTAAGTAGATAAAGCCTGGGTATAGTAAGACATAACTTGCTAAGCTTGATGTAGTAAGCTTGTTTGTACTTTAGAGCAGAGATGGAACGATTATATTTTTTTTCTAAATTATTTTAAAAAGTTGTTTTTCTTTTTAAATTAATGTTTTTCATTTTTGTGTTATAAAGTTAAATTTTTAATAATATTTGTTTTTACGTTAATACAACAATTCTTTTAAATGTCAAGTTTCATTATGAAAAGTGTTTTAAAAAGAAAAAAAAATACTTTTATGAACATGTAACATTTTTTCTTGGATGAAAGAAAAAATAAAAAGATTTAAAAAAATAAAAATAAAGTTTATAAAAATTTTCATTTTCAGTAGCTTTTAGTCACACGAGCGGACTTTATTTTTCATTTATATATAAAGGTGCTATTCTAGATTTCTTGTATCTTTTATAGAAATATTTCAAGCTTGAAATATTTGTGAAAGAATTTATAATATTTTTCCGGGAAAAACATATTTTTAATAAAAAAATTTATACAGTGTTAATAAAAAGCTTGTTGAGTATTTTTCGCTGATATTAATTATAAACATGAAAATCGATTATAATCATTAAAAAATTTAAATATAAAAATTCTGATGAAAAATGTGTAGTTATTAATTTTTAAAAAGTTAATAAATAACGTATTAATCAAATATTTTACATTTAAATTTTATTTTTAGCCATTAACGTTTCTTTTCCTTTTTTTTTATTTTGTTACTAAAATCTAATAAGCTATGAAGAGTTCTACATTCAAATTACGTTCAGCTAACGAACGTTGGTGAGAGAGACTATTTCATTATCGTACTTTTTTCTCACCGACACTTTTTCGCTTTTTAATTTATCTCAATTATTTATTCATTTTTTATTCTTTTTATTTTTGATTTTCTTTCTAACATTTATTCTTTTGTTACATTTTCAATTGAGAAAAAAAATTATTTATCATCACTGATAATTTCCCAGAATTAAATTTCAAAAGATATTTTTTTTTTATTGAAAGAAATAAAAGATAAATAAAATAACTTATATCAGCAAGACATCTGTCTTAAAAGGTTACATCCATCTTTTCTGAGCAATAAAAATCCATTAAGACTAACTCCAGGCGGTAAACGTCTAGTAGGATTATTTTATTTACAGCCAGACTTAACTTACAGATCGATTGAAATCCAAGTCTCTACAAAGCTATCCTTAACTATATATACTTGCAAGCACAGGTCTTTCAAATTATTCCTCTATTATTTGACAATATTACATTTTCGATCTTATACCCTACAATAAAAAAAAAATTAAATTAAAAAAAAACTCATACTACATTCTTCCCCTCGCATCCAATGTAGGATCCAAATTCACCAAGCTCGCACGTCACTCGCGCCATTTATTTTCATTGACCAAAGCACAAACACACACGCGTACAACACAAGGCAGATTCAATATAGTTTTATATATATCTACTCCTACAACAACCCCCTGCTGTGCTTGCAAGACGACTACTTTTACACAATTTTCTTTCTTTCGTCTTATACTTATATTTTGTTCTTGTAATTCAGCCACGAAGTATGTCTAATATTACATTAGCTGTGAGAGAAAAGTCTTTTCTTTGTACTTTTTTTTTGGTGTTCTATGGACCTTTTAAGTAAATTTGATCATGTCTGACTAGTGCTGACGTTACTACTGATGTTGCTGCATTAACTATACTACTGCTACTAACTGTGCATGTGACTATTTTTTTTTTAGTCGAGCTTTTATTTTATTTCTGTTAATTATTTTCTTCTTTTTTTTTCTTTTTATAAAGTTGGATTGTAATCGTTAACCTTTGTGTCTTTCTGTAACGGAGTTTCTAATAATGGATTTTCTTTTTGTGAGTGCATGTAACCTATTTAATCTTGGGTATAAGGTAGAATTTTTCTTTTTAGTAGAAAAACGTTCTTTTCGAGAATGAAATTTCGTTCTTTGTAAGTTACTTTGAAAATAAAAAAGTAAAAAAAAATTAATTAATTAAAAATTAATTATAAACAAAAATTATTCTTTTATTTACTAAACAACATAAACAAAATGTTGAATGTTATTTTCGTTGTTTAGTAACAAAGTTTTGTTTTACCTCAAACCAATCCCTATATTAACTCTTAGTCTAATATAATTGCAACGAACGTATACATATATTCAGATAATAGTTTAATTAAAATTTATGTTCATTGGGAAACATTGTTTCATAAATTTCAACACAATATACATACATATATATATATTCACTTCTCACATTTTCATTAGATTACGTTATATAATATGTACGGTTCAACTTTCGTATAACTTTTCAGTTTCTTTCAGTATACCACAAACTTATATAGAATTAAACAAAGCATTACGCACAATTATATACCCTCCCCAAAAGTCTAAATAAAATATCAAGTAGAAGAAAAGCTTAGTAAATACATATCCATACGCAAATTTTCTTTTTAAAAAAACCTGTTCTTTTACCTACGTTCAAACTAAAATTGAAACATTTAGAAGCTCTTTCTCACTAGTACTTCAACATCAAACCTTCTCAACCTTTTACGAGACTTTTTTAAGTTTTGAAAAAGTAGAGTACAACCATTTACTAAGCACGTTGTCTTTTTTTTTCTTCTTCTTGCCTTGGGTTGACGAAATGAGAGTAAAAAAGAGTTGAAACGAGAAATGAAATATTTTTTTTCTCTTTCTTTTTCTCCCAAACATCTTGTGTTCTTTCTCGTAAAGAGAAGAAAAAACAAAATGTAGGAGATGACGGGTAAACTGACAAATATATTTCTTTTTTTTTCTCTTTATCTCTATCTATCTTGAGTTTTCTATGTTGAGAAGCTTGAAAAAGAAAACATTGTAAGCTTGGCTTTCAATTTCTTTTCCGGTTATTATATGCTCTTTTTCTTTCTCTTTTTTCCTGATGCTCGGTATTAGATGATCTTCAAAAACTTTGTCTTATACTTTTTTATTGCTCGACTCGTTGGTAAGGTATATATATAGAGATTGACTGAGAAGAAAAAAAATATATATAGGAACGATGATAACGCGCCGGTAGTTTGTAGCAATTTAAAATAATTGCTTTTTGCCGGTTATATATATCCTAAGCGTATTTTAAAAAGTTATGATTTTTAACTTTACCATATTTATTATATTTATTTTTTTTTTATTTTAGAATTTTAGTTTTGATATAGGTGTCGGATAACATGTTATTATTGATTTTAAAATATCAAATTTAAATAAATAAATTTACCAGTAAAACAACCCCCCACTAATTTTCTAAATCAACAAACACAATCCTAATCAATCAACCCAAAATATTCATAATACAAATTCAACAAAATCACCACATACAGAAACTAATAATAGCAGTTATAACAATCAAATATCAAAGCCTAATATATCATCCCTTTATATTATAGGGGTAGATTGTTTAGCTTACATTTTCTCCCCCTCATATCTACCACATCATAACTATATACATCAGATCTTCATAACTATATACATACAAGGCAATTCGTCATCATGTAAGCTTCCCTATATATATCGTTGACATCGATATTCAACTGCAATCAACCGATAACCAAAATCTCATGTACCGTAAAATGATTAAAGGGTATAAGTCAAAATAATGTATACCTCAAAAACCAATATAGTTATTATGTAGGTTTATTTGGATTTTCTGTGAGAAAGTATAGATAGCGCTGTTAAGTCGTTCGAGTAAAAAAAAAAGTTTGGAGATTGAGATTAAACTACAGATGGTAAATGTCTCGTTATGTTTATAGATCAATAATTGTAAATGGAATATTGATTGGAAATAAGAGAGATAAAAAATTTGTAATTAATGAATTAAATTTTGTAATTATATTTACAGGAAGATCTGATGTTATGTATTATTATTGTAAAATACATTTTTTATTTTTATGCAAAATAGGAGCTTTCTTTGGTTCACCTTAAATTTTTTTTTTTGCAAGTGTAATAGAAGAAAAGCTTTTCAACTGAAATATAGGTCATATAAAGTTGAATGAACTTTTTCATTTTAAACTTTATTTGGGATTATCAAAAAAACATATTTCATATTTTTTTTCAACGTATTCCAGCTTGATCAAATATTTTTTTACTCTTGAAAATAAAGGTAGAGTTGTATATATGTGCTACGACGCTGTTGCGCGTTATAGTTATGATAATCTTATGGATCCCATGAGCTTTTGTCTCTAAATTTTCATCAAATATAAGTTTGGGGATTTGAAATATGCTGAGTTTATATTAAATTAAATAATATACGGTTCATGATTATTATATGCTTTTATGATTATTAATAAATTTAAGAATAACACAATTATTTTAAATTAAAAAAAATTGGATTATTACTAAAATCATTATTTTAAAAAATAAACATTCGTTATTATTTTCATACAAAACCTACTTAACTTTATTATCACATAAAAAAAAAGAAACGACGAAAAAAAAAATTGAGTATAAAAAAAGATAAATTTTCATGCGAAACAAGAAGTCACAAGAAGTATAGTATATACTTCTACAATACTTGGACCCTGACTACACTTGAGAATAGCATTTTGAATAAAAAACCCATTTCCGCAAAGTCATTTAATATACCAAGCGAAATTTCATAAAGAAATTGTCATCGTTGAAAAAAAAAAATAATAAATAAATAAATAAATAGAACAATATGCTGTTAACAATGAACAAAATAAACGTACAATAATAATAATATCAAGATTTATATTTTATTATTTAAAATAATCTTAAATCCCATCATAAATTTATTTTAGTACAAAATTATTTATTCTGTTTCATATATATTTTATTCATCAAAATAATATTCTCCTAACATCAAAATTAATTATAAACAATTTTGAACACTCCCACAAAAAAAAATAAAATATAAAAACATAGATACCCACATTTTATCCAACATTTCCACATCACACATATCCAACCTCACACTATTCCAAGATAAAGGGTATATAGCAAAAAGAAAAAGGGTTTTCGAAATAACCAGAACATAGTCCCATACACACACACACACACAAACCCACAGAAAGAAAGAAAGAAAATTTGCATACAAACCGGTCCAGCAGACCAACAGCACAGCTGGGGCTATACAAAGTAACAGGCAGAGGAGAGAGAGAAAGTCAGGGTAAATCCCCCCTTTTTTTTCCCATTGCATTTCCCTCGAGATAACTGTCCATACCGTCAGGGACATTCTTTCTACCACCAAACCTTATTCGACGACATACGAACAAGTAGTAGTAGTAGTGGTGGTCGTGAACTATACGAGTTGCAGAATAAGAAAAAAAGAAAAAAGGTGAGAAGAGAAAGGTGAAATAAAAAAGAAAATGAAGAAAAAAAGAGGATAGAAAGAAAGAAATAAAGTGGTGTGAAAAGGCAGGCGAAGTCCGAAAGGGATATAAAGAGAAGTGTGGTCGATCTTGAAATAAAAATAAGAAGAAAGAGAAAGAGTAAGTTTTGTGTATATACATAATTATGTTAATAAGAAGTATATAAAGCAGGAAATAAAGCTTTTAAGTTTCTTCGCAGGTTATTTGATTTAATTTTCGTTAAAACGCAAGAGATATCCGACAGAGAAAGAAAGAAAATAAAAAAATAAACATACATACATAGTTACAGTATAGTTATATACGCTTTTCCAATCCTTAAAAATAAAGTCCATCTTTTACCAGTGCAGCAGAAGTAACAGTATAGGAGTAGCAGTAAGCATCAGCAGCTTCAGAAGAAGAAGAAAAATAAGGAAAAAGTATAGGAGCGCATTTTCTTGACACCTATATATACACAAACTCACATAAATACACACATACACTCGGAGTCGGAGCTTTCTTTCTACGTACTTATAGTTATAGTAGTACGTGTGGGGGATGCGAGTGGGTGGGAGGGCGCCGGCGTCGTCGTCTCACACGCACATCCACACATCCACACCACAACAGTATACATACATACACACCTGACTGGGCGTCGCGTCGCTAGTGCCAGTAGTTCGCCGCGCGCATCAACATCGGCGCATGTGACGGTTCCCCTTCCTTCAACCAACCATCTCTCTCTTTCTTTCCCTCTCGTTCTTTACTCTTCGAAATATACGATACGTAACACACGCAAAAACGAGCTTTTTCTCTACATACTACCTACTACTACTACTACTATACTGCACAGTGTTGTATACACTCCCGCGCTCTTGTTCTCGCTCTCGCTCCCCGACTTCAATACTCCGGAGTTCTAGTCGACGTCGACGTCGTCGTGATCGTCGCTCGCTCGCTCGCTCGCCTCGCGTCAGTCGGGTCTCGGCCGTCGTCAACGTCAAATATATATATACATAAACACATGTATTACGACGACGAAGAAGACTATGGTTAATTTAGTGTTTGTGTGCTTATTTAGTTTTATCACTCTGTATATGTAACCGGGGTTTTAAATAATATAACATACATACATGTGAACATTTATATAAATGTATGTATATGTGTGTACTACAACATCAGACTACCGTAAAGTGTAAATGTGAACGCGTGTGTTAATGTATATATAGGTATATATGTAATAATATACTCTCTCTTTTTCTCTTGTGCTCTCTTTCTCTCTCTCAAAAAGTTTTTTGAGAAAGAGGGAGGTAGAGAGAAAGAAAGAGAGATGAGTATTACAAAAAGAAAAGTAAAGTGTGTATTATGTTAAACATGTAGTACTGTGTGAGAGAGAGAGAGAGAGAAAGAATAGGTATATGATAGAGAGCTTGTAAAGAGAAAATTAAACATCTATTTTTTTCTCTATCGCTTTCTCTCATTTCTCGTTAACATCGTGAACAGTATATAATATTGTGGTTCAAGTTGAAGAGTATATTATATATTATAAGCAGCATACAACAGGAATAATAATAATATATACTTATCATGTACTTATACGGATATATACATGACACACGACATATCCGTATTATAAGCATAGTATACACACGTAGATAGATATAGATACAATACCTACGAGGAAGAGAGAAGATAATATATACCTACCTACTCATCCACCTACAACTAGTGAACCATCCCCCTTACTGTCATCCTCCTGTTCTCTATATATCCCAGCTTGTATCGTGTCGTTCTCTTATACTCTCACTCATTCGACACATCTCTCTGTGTGTGAGTTCTCTGTTGCTGTGCGCGAAAATTTTCTTTTTATCTTACTTTGCTTTCTCTCTCTCTCTATCTCTTACTTTTTCATTTCATTTCTACACTTTTCAAAGTTTATGCGAATATTCGTTAATCGAACGTTCTCTGTATATAACTGTCTTTCTCTTCCCTTCAATAGATATATCCCCCGCGTTCTATAACCTCTCAAAACCGCTAGCTCCGATATCCTCCTCCTTCACTTCTCTCTTCTCTTCCTTCTCGTTCTCCCAACTCACATACACATAGATGCACAGTACTACTAATAGTATTATTGGAAGCTGATATACATTTAAAAGGAAACTGAAGTCTTAACGCACGTGCAATCAACAGTACTTCAACATCAACATCAACAGCAGAAGACATATTTCTACCATCACCACTATACTATATCATTGCTCCAAGAAAGAAGGAAAAGCTCCGAAATCCAAGCTTTGCAATAAAGGGTGTATAAAACGTGTGTCTGTGTGTGTGTGTCTCGTGTGTCTGTTAGCCGGCTTTTATTAAGTCATACCACCTTGAGAAATGTAAGAAGAAAGAAAAAGGACACAAAGATATAAAAAAGAAAGAAAGAAAGAAAAAATACGGAAGAAGAGTTAGTTTGTGTATACATCGCACCCGGCTGCCGCGCCACCCTGTGGCAGCTCTTTACCCGCCGGACCGTCGTTCTATATAATCCTTCTCTCCTCGTCACCGTCACCAACGTTGTCGTCTTCCTTATACTACCTCTCTCTTTCTATCTCTTTCTCTCTCTCTCACTCTCTGAACTTTGACCCTGAACTCCCGCGGCCTCCGCGCGCGCTTTTACTCCTTCTCTCACATTATATACCCAATATATTATTTCTTTCTCTCTTCCTCTAATTTAAACTCTTGCAATAATCAGAATATATACCTATTATCAGAAAAGGCTTTGATTTCAATAACGAAATTAACAACAATAATCTACAGAGAACGAAGAGGATGAGTTTAAAATTACGTTGTAGTAGCAGAGAATTCAAGATTAGTGAAAGTGTATTCAACATCATCATTATCTATACGTTGATTTAAATAATATATATAATAAAATTGTCAAGCCGTGTGAAAACCGGCTGATTAATTAATTAGCCGATGATAGAGACAAGGATCTTTAGTATTGTCAGTAAATGTAGTAGAAGTTTAAATTTACAACATAATCATTGTTGTTGTCAACATCGCCAGCAACAAAAACATCAGAAGCGGTATTTCGGTAAGTGTTTGACGTTTTTTTCTTTCTTTCTTTCTTTTTTTGTATACACATACACATACCTCTATATATACCTACCTACACACAAACATACAAACTTTACAAAACAGCTTCTTGTTTTGATTGAACGAGACTATACATACACATTATACCTTTTTCTTTAGCATACATATACACATGATAGATAAACACAAAAATATACATACATATATCAAAACATAATAATACAAATACATGTATGTGTAATTATTAATACACGCACAGTACATATACTTACATACATACATACATACATGAACGACACACTATAAACATACGTACATACACCCTCACGCCCTTTTTTTTCTCTCCTCCTGTATTTTCACCCCTCTGAGGTAGAATACACACACTTTAGCTATATATACACACACACGCGCAGCAGTAAAAAAAAAAAGGTGGCAATATCACGTATACGTAACGCGTATTATAAGCCATCGTAGACTCAGTACAGTGTACCTATATATAGGAAAAAAAGTATATAAAAACTATGACTATAAATACTTATATATACTCTTACAGCCTCCCTCTTCTTTTTTTTCTTCTTTTCTCTCTTATACTTGCTGTTATACTCACTCAACCGTTGACTACCACTACTACTACTACCACTCCACCCATCCCCTCCAACTCTCAAACTCTTCGATATTATATCGTAGGTATATATAAGACTCTCCCTCGCAATAATAAGCCTCCCTTTTCCGGCTCGTTATGCTTTATACAGAATAACTAGACTCTGCAAGCTCGCTTTTTATTTTTCTGTTCTTTCTTTATTCTCCCTTCAATACACTTTACGAGCTTTAATGGATGCTCTTTTTTTATTATATATTATGTATAATGCAGCGTATGCACACAGAGTATAATATATAGTCTTCCTTCTTTTTATTTTTTTGATTTTATTTTATTTTTTTTGTTTCAATGATTTTGGATGTAATAAGGGATGATGGTGAAACTAAATAGAGGATTAGAAAAAAGTATAGTAACAAGGAGGGGAAAGATATAGTTTTAACCTTGAGGGGCTATACATGTATTTATTTGATTGTTAGAACTTGGATCCTACCGATTTTCTCATCAGCTGCTCTATAGTATTATATGAGAGAAAAACGCGTGGTTTAAAAACCTTGACATGAGATACGTATGTATGTATGTATGTATGTGTGTGTGTATCGCGACAAATACAAAGTCTCTTCTGCACGTGCGTTTATGCTACGTAATCCGGACGTAATTTTTCTCTCTCTCTCTTTCTTTCTTTATTATTATTTTTTTTTCTATCGTTACCTGTTTTGTACGATTGTAATTGCAAGGCGCCTTGTTGAGTATGTATATAGAAGTTGTGCAAGAGGAAAATGTCTAGAGTGAACGATTAATTTGTAATGTAAGGATACGAAAATTGGTGACTGATTTTTTATAAAAGAGAGCGAGAGAGAAAGAGAGAATGAAATGAATGGTATTGATTGTGGGAGGTATGAATGTACATATAAAGGAAAGATACGATTATTTAGGAAGGAAGGATGACTTTTTTTGTGGTATAACGAATATTAAGGTGTGTTTGTGACTATTTCTGATATATATTTTTTTTATATTGACTAGGCACGTTCTATTTTAGGGTTTAAATGTGTAACTATATACTTTCTCGTGTGCAAAAAAAAAAAGAACTATCAATGTCAGTGAGAAGTAGAGAAAGAGGATTGTCGCTTTTTTTTTGCTAATAAGTAACGTCGATAGCAAAAAAAAAAAAAATTTGTCGAAGCAGGTATACGTTTCCGCGTGATGTTATTATTAGCACAAAACATACATACATCGACATATACACACTTGCATATACGCATAAATACAAGCTGAATTACAAAGCAAGCGATAATGGATGGATGTACATACGCGAAATATGTGTTTGTTAAAATACAAGGTATATATATACAAACGTTGTTATTCTCTATTTCTTTCTTTCTTATCAATTAGCTATAGGTATATATATATATATATATATATACACAATATATGCAACGTCGATATGATACGAAGGAAAACAAAAATCTTCCAGTAGTACGTATATGTATGTGATAGACAAAAGCCATTAGGCCTCGTGGAAATCCAAATATTGATTGATGTACGAGACCAGTATAATTGTATGTCTTTTCTCTCTCTCTCTCTCTTTTCTTCTTCTTCTTCTTTTCTAAACGTACATACGTCACTGTATATATACACCCTACTACTACTACTACTACTGTCGATCGATCGTCTCTTGGCCTCAAAAGCCTGACGTTTTCAAAGTCGACTTTGTGTATACTCGTGTGAAAAACAGGCGTTTGTCTATATTCGTATGTTATGTTATTTGAAAAATCAAATTTTTGGTTTTTCTTTATTTTGACTGACTAGGATAGTTAATGAAAGGATTGTTATTTTGCAATTTTTTTAAATCTTGATCTGATAAGACTTTACCCACATACATTGTCTGTGAAAAAAAAACTGCAATGAATGAAAACATTAAAACGAAAAAAAATATTACTTGCATACAACAACTCACTGTTGAATGGTAGAATATAAACCGCAATGCAAGATTTAAACTTGTGATATACATTCAAGCTAGAGTAGATATTCCACGAATTTTACTTGTGTGTTTATACACATAGAGTAAAACCAAAAAGCTTTTTCTTTTTTCCAGAGCTTGAGTAAAATCGAGGTATATTTAATGGTTGAAAGCATCTTCTTGGTTTTGAGCTTATTTAGCTTGGTCTTTCGTTCTTCTGTATTTATCTTTCTGGACTTTCGATTCTTACCTATCATCGTCTTCATATTTATACAAAGTGAAAATTTAAGTTTTTCTTTTTTTTTCAAGTTTGTTGATATTGGAGTGGTATAGATTTGTTTTTATTAGGGAGATAATAGAAAATTTGAGTATTAGTTTTATCTTCATTTTTATTAGAAAAATAAATGTTTGTTTTTAAATAATAAAATTTTCTATTAAAATCATGACAGTCTTGAAATTGGTATTGTTAAAATGAAAGGTAAATTTTAAAAGAATAGCGTTTCTTCTAGAAATATTACAGCCTTGAAAGTTTTAATACAATGTTTGATTTGGAAAGGAGACATTTTCGACGTGAAAAAAAAATGTATATTTCACTTTTAAAGTTCACAAGTAAAATATTCAAATAGATCAAACTGATTATGTAGTAATTTTACTGAAAGCGAAATGAAGCTTTTTAATATTCTATAAATATTGATTTATTTCAATCTTTCTAAAGTGCACACACTGTCTTACTAGGACATGTTGTCACATGCGGGTCACGGATTTTGATGAAACTTGGTATACTAGGTCCTTTTGCTATAATATGAAAGAATCCCCAGTCCTAAGGTCCAACGCCTTTTTGTTTTTGAGATATCTATCATCAAAGTTTGGAATTTACCATTGTTTTGTATATCTGTATATTGTTTTTCCTATATATAGATATAGAAAACAATGGTAAATTCTGGAACTTTGATGATAGATATCTCAAAAACAAAAAGGCGTTGGACCTTAGGACTTGGGATTCTTTTATCATATGTCAAAAGGACCCAGTATACCAAGTTTCATCAAAATCCGTGACCCGCATGTGACAACATGTCCAAGTTAGTCCTATAATTTTTTAAAGAGTTAATAATATATTTTAGTTTATAATATAAATCCATATTTTTTTAAATCTTTCAAAATATTATTTAATAAACTAATTATCATAATAATTTTCAAAAAATAATTAAAAATATTCAACCCAGCAAAAATCGTAAACTAAAAAAAAAGGTAGCAAATGCATATTTAAGTAGATAACGTACGTAAGTGTTCAGACGCACGAACATCATCACACATCAAGCGCGCAATTACCGCGTAAATTCGCACAGAGCCTGAAAGTGTTTTTTAAAAACTCCCCCCCAGTGTGACTTTAAAAATTCAAGTCAAGTATGCTCCAAAAAAAAATTTCATTTCACCAAGCTCAGCGTACATACACACACTCACATAAACTTATACATACACACTAATGAAAAATAATTCCCACATATAAAAACAAATTTCCAAAATCTTTCGTTATTTTATTTCTCTGTCAACTTATCCACATTTTATTATTATTTTTCTTTTCCTTCTCTCTCGATAAATTAAACCACGTACTATTCTATATATCCTTAAACACAATCTACTCACTGTCACATATACACATCCGCTTTCCTTCTCGCGTTTACTTAATCGCTTCGATATACGTCAATATAGCTTGCAAGGTAGAAAAAATCTTTGACACGTCGAAAGTTTACGTGCAAGAGGGGTAGTAGTAGGGTAGTATAGGAAGGAAAAAGTGTTCCGGAAGCACACGTATTTCTCTCTCTCTCTCTCTCTCTCTCTCTTTCTTTCTTTTTTTCTTCTGTTTGTTCAAGACTTTTATTATGTTGGTCCAGGCACGAAGAAACGAGGACGCGTATGTCTGTCCCTAGTATAAGACTAACGAAAAAGTTAATTTACTTTTTTTTGTCTTAATCCTCCTGCACGTTATAGTATCGTTTTTTCTCTCTTTTCTCTATCGTCTTTTTCCTTTCTTCCTTCTTTCCTTTAGTGTCGTTATTTGAAACTCTTTATTTATTTGGAAGCTGTGGAAAGTGAGAGAGCCTTAGGGGTCGTATACAGTAAGAGACATGAATGCAATAGTAGTAGTAACAAAAAAACCACCACATATGAAAAAAACATCTGATTCGTATATATCTTTCTCTCGCCCAATAAAATTTGTGAAAGCTCCGATTATACTTTGAAGAATGTGTGGATTCGGGACTGAGTGGAAAAATGAAAGAAATCACGCAAGCTCTCCCTCTTTATTCATCATAACAAACTAAATGCTCTTTTTTTTCTTTTTTCTCTCTCATCTCTTTTCTCGTTTGCTTTTTCAATGTCTCCCTATAGTCTACTATCGATGTACATATTCCCGAGTTACTCGATAAAATTATACGACGCTCTACGGAGATCGAAGTAAATATATAATTTTTTTTTTCTTTTTTTTTGGAACGTAACTGAACAACACTGTTGTGGGTATTGATTTATCGAACGGTTTGAAACCCTGGTATAGTATGTATTGAGAAAAACATAAACATTTGTAGGCAAACGAAAATTGGAAAACAATTTTTTTGTTTTCTTTCTTTTTATCATTCTTTCTTTCTTATGCAATTGTCATATGACAGTGTTTACATTCTTGTGGCTTAAGAGAAAAACATTGTCATTTTATATTTGATTTTAAAAATCGATCAATAATTTTTATAATCAAACAGCTTGCTTTTTATTATCCACAACAAGATTATAAGGATTACCAAGAGGTATTATTTAATACCTATCAGAAATCTCATTACTGACACGCGCATATTATACTCGTATACCTTGAAACTTTCATCAGATCAAAAATCCTTATAATTATATTACGTATCATGATACGATAATAATGTACTATTGACATCAGCTTTCTCTTTTCTATATACGTTTTATTTACGCGCATTGATTTATATACATGAATGGCAGAACAGAAAAAAAAATATATATACAATTTCAGTAAACGATGTATATATACGCGGTCAATCGAGTAATTGATCGAATACAAGTTCACGTGAGCTACTATGACGCAAAAAAAAAATGGTCGAGTGACAAAAACGAAATTTTCTTAGATTCTTATGTTTGTAATGGTAACATCTATAACAATATATGTATATGTGTATGTATATACTATCGTGTTCTTCTATTTTCTTTTCTTTTGACTTTGACCCTCGTTTCTTGGAAGCTTGATATTCTCTTCTTTTGGCCTTTATATACTCTACCACCCTCCTCGGTCTTGGAATATTAATTAGATATCGTGATCGAAGACTGTAACCTGAGTCTACGGAAATTTCGTTTAATTATAACCGGGAGTTTCTTTTGTGATAAGGTTTTCTTACGATGTATTGTGTTAGTGGTATCTTATTGTTTTCTTAATTTTTATTTATTTATTTAGAAGGTAGAATTAATAAAATATTGTAAGGGTAATGGAATACTGAATAAATAATTAAATTTTGTTGTAATAAAACGAGGAATGAAATTTATCGTTCTTTTTTTTTCTTTTATAAATTCAAGAAATTTTATTATCAAAAAAAAACAAATATTATTTTTAAAAATAACGAGTAAACAAGAAATTTATAAGCAATTCATGCTATACTATCTAAAATTAATTTTAAAATCTGTTCTCACCATACACAATATATATCCAAAACATTTTAAAATTATTTCATTAAACTTCATTCGCATACCAAATTCATTTTCAAACATACCACGTAACATTCCAACTTGATCCACGTAGCTAAGCTCTAACAATAATAAAAAAAAAGTAGCTTGCAGCAGCAGCAAATATCATCGCCTTTTTTTCCTCGACAATTGTATAAACACCCACGCAGTCGGCGGCGTCACTTTCAAGCTGAGATTTATCACATACATTTTCCTTACTCGAGCTTGTGCGTCCGTAGCAGAGAACCAAAAAATTTACTAGAAAGAGAAAAATGAAATGAAAGAAAAAAAAAGTCAAGAGAGAAAAATCCGAGTCAGCTAAACTATTTTCTTATTCGTATAATCGTGTGTATACCAACTGAATTCATTATTTTCAAACACTAAACCTTTTTACTTTACTTAAGTCATCTGATTTTTATCTTAGAAAATGCGAGGAAGAAAAAGTGAGATGAACGAAAAATATATTGAGCAAAAGTTAAGAAAGCTTGCAGTATAAGAGATGAGAGCTTTAGAACTAGAGATCATGTTTTTTTTTTGAGGCACGTGTCAAGGTACTGTATAGAAAAAGGAATCGACTTTTCCGCGTGGATATAGAAAACGAAGCTTACGATCTTTAGAGAGTAAAAAAAAAAGATAGGAGGGAGAGACATAGTTGAAGAAAAAAGAAAAAAAAAAGGTCGCGTTAACGCGAGGAAAAGTCATCCTTTCCCACTGGACGTTATGCTGGGATAGTGTATAGCGATTCGTTTTCAAGTTTTTTTCTCTCTCTCTCTAAGCGTAATATGGCTTTTCTTTTGGCGTAAAGCTCGTGTGTCTCATTGTCTTTATTGTTACTGCAGAAAGTTTTATGTCTTCGTTGATCTCGTAAAAGAGGATACTTTTTTTATTTTTTTTTCGAAAAAAAATTTCATTTCGAATTTTTAGATACAATAAAAAAAAGGAGAAAAAAATGGATGTAATTTTTTATATTTGTTTGTGTAAGTGATGATTTAGTTTTAGAAATTTTTGGTGGATGAAGGATGGATTATTGAAAGATGTATAAATAAGTAATTTTTATTTTATGCAATTTAAAAGCTTACGTTGCGTAGATATATATAAATGATGACCAAGGTTGACTAAAATAAGACTTATAATCTAAATATTTTGAAAATGATATCGTAAAATTTTGTTAAATCAATCAAAAAATATCACGTTAGTATGTGCCAAAATAAATTATTTTTAAAAATTCACATTAAATTTTTTTTAAAAATGATTTAATAATAAATATTGCTGTGTCGTTTTTGAAAATAATTTAAAAAAAAAAGGTTTATTCAATAATTATTTATCTTTGTAACGTCAAAATTGAACGATAATCGTATTTACAAAATAAACCACAATTTAAAACCACAACAAAATTTTCTCTTTGCAATTAAATTTACTCCTACATCAATAATCATTTATGAGATAATGTCATTACGTATTAATTTAATCAAACATTGCATTTGTTAAATAAGATAATTTTAAATTCATTAACCAATTAATGATCCCAACAAAGCACATTATTACTTAATTCAAATTTAATTAATCACAAACTCTCAAAATCAATACTCGAATATACATCCAACAATGAGAAAATAATAATCAACCAACTAAAAAAATTTAAATAAAACCGTTCATTTAAGCAATCACATTGCACGCTTTTTATATTCCAATTTCAAAAGAAGCAATCTAAAAAAAACAGAGGCATATAGGACGCTTGAAAGAAAACCGCACAAACGATGAGAAATTTCAAGCTCATTCAAAAAAGAAAGAAAAAAGAAAGGAAAAAAAAAAGGTATCTCGGGTCGCTAATTTTTCTCGGTTGCTCTAGAAAAACCAGGGCGAATGTTCGGCCGAGGAGAACAATCGAAGCTGACCGCGAAAACCAAAAGAGACAGAAAACACGTGGTAGAGAAAAAAAAGTTTTTTTTTTTTAACTTCTACTGCGTACAAACGTTAATTTGCTGGTACGTCGAACAAGGTATAGAGTAAAGAAAATAAATTTAAGAAAAAAAAGTTAGTCATTAGCCATCCCTGGTCTCACAGTGTCTTACATGACTTTATCCAAGTGATTACGTTATCTATAAGCTTCTTCTTCTTCTTCTTCTTCTTTTTAATCACAGAGAGATACCACTATTTTTCGTTCTCAAGCACACAAATTTTAATTCTGATTTATAAGTATAGCCTCGGTTATAAATAGAAGCTTAAAGTATAGGCCCCTCCTTCTATCTCTTTTTTTTTACATCCTCTCGTTGCATAATGAATAAAAATATTCAATTAAGCTAAATTTGCCGTTTTAAGAAATGGATAATTTTGCAGATTTTAAAAAGGTTCACAAGGTGTTGCATAAAGCTTTTTACTCTCTTTAATTTTCAACAGTCAGTTTATATATGACCCCCCCCCCTCTTTGCGACTTTTAGAGACCTTATAATGCTGAATTTATTATGATTTAAAATAAAAAAGCTAATTTTTAAGCGTTTTCGCGTGTGTAATTAAAAAAAGTTTTATTTGGCGTTGAATAATAATAATAATTTTTATAAATATTCCTTGGATTCATATAAAAACATCTGAATAAATTTGTATAAATTTGAATTGTCAAAATTTGGTTTAAAATTTCTAATATATTTTTCTAAGCTAGGGTTAGTATATTATACGACAATAAAATTATTATCATATGGAAAACACGTTTTTTTAATGTAATTATTCTTTTAAGTAAGATACGTAATTTAAATATAAATTGATTATTATAGTATAAAGACAAAGTTGCTTGTATAAAGAGGTAAAAAGTGATCAAACCCTTCATTAAAGCTAAATTTAAGTATAATAACGTCTCCAGGAAATACAACGATCGATATTCAAATTCTGTCGTATCTTCAATCTTATTTAGTGAAAGGATGATAATTTAAATGCATAAACAACTTTAGAAAATTTATACTCACTGGCTTAGAATTAAAATTATCTCATTTAAATATAAATAATTTAAGGAGTAAAAATTTATATAAATTATTTTAAATAATATTATTAAAATTTGCAGAAGCACGAATAGCAATAATATTTCTTTTTGAGTTCTTTACAAAATAATTTTAAAAGAAGTCACTCTTTAAAATTCTGCATGCAAGTGTTGAAATGTCAAGTTTGCGATTACAACAAACGGTATATCATCATAGTCCAACATAAGGCGACAGTTAGTCTAATTTGCATAGTTTTTTCTCTTAATGCTAACTAAGGTGTTTAAAAAAGACGTCTTTGACCTATAAAAAAAAATATACGTTAAAAATATATATGTACCTCATCAACTCTCTATTTATGCAAATATATAAATTCAAGCCAGTTAAAGTAAAAGAAAATAAAAAGCATAATATGTGGAAAACTAAACTTGGGTGGGTGAAAGAGAGTAAAAAAAAGGGGGGGAAAATTTATTATTGACTGTGGTTGAGCTATATATCCTTTATGTGCTTTTAGCAGCTTATTTTTCTGCTTTGTTTTTTGACCATCACGCTTTTTATCTCTGTCTCTCGCGAGTTTTGCGCAAGAACTTTGACGTTTCTCCTATACCGATAATTGATTAACTGCACTGGTGCGTGTTTTCTTTATTATTTCACATAGGTTTAGACTAACAGATGACGTATAACTTATTTATTTTATTTTTTCTAAAAAAAATTTAATTTTTATTTCAAGTAATTATTTGCTTTTAGTTTAGTTTTCATGCGATTTATAAATTTATTGTAATTTTGGTATAAATTTAAATTAAGGTGGGTATATTTATTTATGTTTTTACAGTTTATTTTAAATTTTATTAAATATCATTGATATAAAATATCAGATATACATACATATAAATTTTTATTTTTTTTTATTTTTAATTTAAAAACATATGTATGATTTTTAAAGAGCGTATATGGTAATAACATACGTAAATTATTAAAATTTTAAAATACAAAAAGTCAATAATTTAAATTCATTTTCATTAACATATGTTCAGTGGTAGCGATGTTGTTATTGATTTTAAAAACCGTAACGGTAAATAAAATTATTCATTTTACCAAAAAAAAGCTCGGTATATATATAAAATAACACGATATATCCAACGATTAATTTTGCCTGTTGTTATAACACATGTACGTATGTATGTACATACAACTCTCATCAGTTAAAACGTCGAACAAAAATATAAACAGCAGCCGAGCTAACAATTTATCACAGAATCTTCTTCCCTTTCCCCCTGACTCTCTTTGACTTTCGTTTAAACTTTCTCAGATGTTTGTAAATATTGAAATGCTTAGATTACAAAGTATAAATACATCGATATATAGACTTTTCCTATATCCTTTGCAATACATATATTGATTGGTAACATACTAGTTTTTCCATACATTTTTAGCCTCTTATAAATACTCAGAAAAGCAATTTTCTATTAATTCTTTTACATACATTTATGCACAATATAGTTTAAACTTACTTAAAAATTAAAAAAGCTTTCTCAATTAATAACTATATTATATCAATCTAAAACTCAACATAAAAACTCGTAATAAATCAAACTCATAATATAACATATCCCGTAAAAAAAAAACCAAAAAAACTCAATATCACATAACGTCACGATAGAGATTTGTGCAGATACTTGTTATATACATTGAGCTCACGCAATCCTAAGGCATTACAATTTTTTATTTTTTTATATACATCATTTTGTTTTTTCCACGAATAGCCAATAAAAGCATATTCTTATAATACGCGTCTATTATTCGATTTAAAAAGAAGTCGGGGTCTCTCAAGCTCAAGTGGCTTTAATTCACATAGTCGACTATTCAGTTGACTCTTGCAAGCTCTCCTTCTCTATCTCTCTCTCTCTCTCTCTCTCTCTCTCTCTCTCTCTCTCTCTTTCGCTTATATGATTGTCCTCTCCTTAATCGTCCAGCGTCTTTTATATATACGATGTTACATCGGTGACTGCGTGTCGTTCCGTAATAGTCTCTTTCTTACTCTAACTTTTTTCCTTCTACTTCTTCTTCTTCTTCCTCTTGCACTCGATTTTTTTCCTCTCCTTCTTCTTCTTCTTCGTTTTTTTTCTCTTCTCTTTTTTGCTGCTGCTGCTGCGCACAGGCACGCAGAGCCCTTGACCCCACTCGGCTTACGTTCTTGAACTCTTGAAAAATCGAAACTTGTTGTTGTATGCCTCCGTGCTTTATTTCTCTCTCTCTCTCTCTTTCTTTTATACCCTCACCTATACTCTTTACTTCCTTGTAAAAATGGGAGGGAGGGAGAACTTAATTGTTTTCGTGTTCCGACATACACACATACACGTTTATGTATTATATATACCTAAAGGCTTATCGCGATTTTTTTTTTCTACCGTTAATTAATTCACAGATGCACACACGAGTTTATAATATGGTTAATCATCCGGAAATTCATCGAACGATTACAAATGAATTGTAATTAAGTATCCGGAAGCTTTTTTATTTTATTTTTTCCTTTGACACGTGTATAAGAGGTACGCGAAAAGAAAAATAAAAAACACAAAATTGTAGGCTTGACGTTTAACATGCTGTGACGAATTGTAAACTGTTGAAAGCAAGTGTGTTGTGTATAGGTATATACTTTAAGTATTAGCGTGGTCAAACCTTTTAGCATCGATTTTTTTTTCTTTTTACTCTAAGCTACGGTATTATATTCGTGTATTTTTGTAAGAAATAAGTTATTAGAGGTTTATGCAGATTTTTTAAAATTTTATAGTTCAGCTTATATATTTTATTAAATATACATTTTTTGGATTTTAGTACGTAAATGTAGAAAAAAAAGTTTTTTTTTTTAAAAAAAACTGTATTTATTTTTGTCCCACATAATGGTTTACGTTTTAAATGGTAAAATATTTAGTGTAGCGTCGCTAAGCATCGCAAAACAGTCAAGCTACATACTGTGAGTTTTTACAAATACAAACATATGTGTAAGCTAGCTTACATATATATGTATGTGTATATCCGGGAGTTTTTGTGTTCGTGTTTATCGCGTCATCAATGTAAAGTTCCCACGGGGATAAACAGATGCTGTTGCTTTGCAGTTTTACTTCCAATGTTTGCGAAAAGCTTTGGAAAATTAAACTGGCTGGTGCGAGCGGGTGTATGTGTGTGTGTGTCTGCGCTGATAAATTTAAAAGTCCTGGTGTATATATCGATGTTTTTTTTACTGTCCTCTATACGATATTTTTTTCCAAAGCTTACTCAAACAAACACGGTTTTATATTGAAAAAATTCGCTTAAAGTTTTTACGTACTCTTCAAAAAGCAAATGATTGGGTAAAAAAATTGTTTTTTTTTTTAGTAAAATTAAATATACCACATATCTGTAATAAATGAATGTTATTTTAATGCATAAAATAATTGAATTGCGCATTTTACAAAGTAGTTAATTTATTCATTGTAATTTGCATATAATTTTGCTAATAATATTCAGATTTAGGAATAAAAAGTTTAAAAATAAGTTGTCAATAAATAATCATCTTTAATGATTAAGGCAAAATGTTTGTGCAAAACTTTGTAGACATGTGCAGAGGAAATAATTAGTAATTACATACTTTTTGCTTAATTTTTTTCTTATAACCAAGAGATAAATATAAAATTATAATTAGACATGTTTGCAATTGACGTAAAAATAGCAGATACTTTTTAAATAATAATTATTATTTTTTTAACTTACATTTAATAATATTAAAACAATTACATTTAATTTTAATATTAATATTTAATATCAAATAAGAAAAGCTTTATAAATGAAAGGTTGAGATATGACGGGGATATAGTACATATATATAAAGTTTGCCTTGTTTATAATCTTCAACGTCATGCCTGTGTCTCGTATATAGCAGCAACAGCATTGTGTGTAACTTTCTAATCCAACGCACAAACCCCGTCGTGCTGTGCTAGTGGTTACTGTCAAACCCCCTCCCCCCCCCTTTTACTTGATCTCACACCTGTCTTATTACAAATATCAATGAAAACTAGTGTTTAGTTTGAAAAGTAATTAATTGAAAATTGAAAATATTTAATTATATTCGTTATTTTTTTTATTGCGAGTAATTGTAGTATTTTTTTTTTATATTTCAAGTCTAGTAGTATTAAGAAGTATAGTAAATTTAATTTTTGTTAAAGTAAAGTATAAAGTATAAAAAATAAAATTATTTTTTTAAAATTGTCTTTTGTTTTTTTATCGAAAAATATTATTGCTATAAAATGTTGACGCTTTTCTTTGTGAGTAAATTTTTAAAGTAGAAAAATTTCTAGTGTATTTTAGTAAAGTTGCTGGAAATATAGACGATCCGAGAGGAAAACTTTTTTGTTATTGTTTAAAGTAAGATTAAGAAGTAACTTTAGAAAGATTAAAGGCCCTTTTCTTTTTTACTTTGAAGAATAAGTTATAAGTGCTAGAAAAAAGAAAATTGTTTATTATTTATCACAAGAAAAATGACAGTTTTTTTTTGTTTTAAGTATAAAATTAAATTTATTTAAAACAGTTCAACCTAAGTATAAATATTTTTTTTTTCTATTTTACATTAATTTGAAAAAAATCATAAATAATAATTAAAAAGTTAACTTCAATAATTATCACACTTATTTTAAAAGTATATTCATTTTAATTAAAATTTCATCTAGCATCGATGAATTAATGAATATCCAAAAAACAAACGCATTATAAGCTCCTTTATTATTGATAATCAAGCTTATAATTAATATGTTCGAGGACATAACACATCAGCGTGGATGTGATGAAGAAATAAATGATCCATTCGTTTCTATCTCTGCTTCGAACACACACACACACACAAACAACGTTCTCTAGTGTACATAACATTACGGTAAACAATTAAGGCAATTAATGCGAAGCTCAACTAATAAATTATTAAATAACATTAAATAATTTTTACCTTCGTATCCAATATGTTAGTGTTTTACAATTTCTTAAATTAAAAGTTATAAATTACGTCTGTACTTTATTGTTAAATATATATTCTTCTCATCTTCTGACTCTGATAAGTTAAATATTTTACCAGTAGAGTCGACATTTACCGATATGATGTATCTCAATAAGATTTGAATTTTGAGAGATCGATCGTACTAGTATTTGCCTAATATTTCAAAAGGACGAAATAGCAAACTCGGCTTATAATTCAAAAGCTTGGTGGGGGTTATCTAATGATAATATTGATCGAATGTAAAGCTAATGAATGGTCATGTTAAATTAGTAATAAAGCAAGTTATTGATTATCATCATAATTGCGACTATGATTACTCTTTTTTAGTATGTGTGGTCCAATCAATAGTTTGTCTTTTATTATGTTGTTGTTTTTATTTCTCATTTGTTCTATAATTGTTTAAAAAAAATGTTTAATATTATTGCAAACCCATGATACAATTTTATTTGACAAACGCATAAATTACCCACACCAATCTTTTCTAAAAAATATTTTTTTTCTCTTTCAAACCAAGGCAACGTAGCAATTTTAATCTTTCAAATTCATCATCAAAACCTCAAATTCTGAAGCCTGATTCTGTCGCATATATGCACACAAGCTTTGACAAGCGGTCGACAGGTTGCGCGCGCGCAAAAGCTTGAAGCTGCTAGCTGCATTCCTGAAAAGTCCAGACTATTAATAAAACTCTCGCGCAATAAAAAGAGCCGCTTAGAGCACCACGAGTCCTAATTAAAGCTCGAACGAGCTTGCGTCGCCTTTATATAAAAGAGAAGAGTGAGTGTATGTATATATATGTATGTGGGATGGTGTGAGAGGAGAATGATTCGAGTTTGTCCGCGCGGGTGCCTAATTGGCAGAGTCACGCACGGTCGTCTCTGTATACTATATATAGTGGATAAAAGAGGAAGAGAAAGTGGAGGAGGATGGGTGGGAGGGTAAGGTAAGAAAAGCTCTCTCGGCGACGCCCCGGCTCGAATCGATCGGGAGAAGCGAGATATAGAGAGAGAAAGAGAAAGGAGTGGCATATTCCCCTTCTCTTTTTCTTTCAAGCTGGACGAGCTAAAGGGCCAGCAAACGAAGGCAATTCGTTAGCTGACGCTTTTGCTCTGGTTATATACACTGCTCGTCAATTGCAAAGCTTGCGAGAGAGCGAGAATTGTTCTGACGTTACTTTTATTTTTATTTTTTATTTTTTTTTAAATAATGCGTTTGTGAAAGAAAGACATTCAAGTCTAGTTACGAAACTTTTGTTGGTGGATTGGGATATGAAGTGGATATGTCACAAATTGATGATCGACTACTGACTTTTTCTATTGCGTTGTGGTTGTTCTTTCTTTTTTTTTTCTTTTTTTGGTATTTTGTATTGTTTGGTTGAGATTGTGTTCTGGGAACAATAAGAGATGAGGTTGTGTGAAAAGATTTGGGTTGGGATAAGAAAAATGAGTTCTGAATCTAGAGATTCAAAGGTTTGTTTTAAAGATTTTTCTTAACGAAATTATTAATAACGTTGGGTTATATTAATATTTTGCTTTTCTGTTGCACAATATAAATTTATTTCTTATTTTTATGGTATTATTATATTTAAAAAAATGTGATTTAAAAAAAATGTGTTGCTAGCCTTAAAATTATTTTAAACTTTTGATAAAATAGAAATGTTTAATTCTTTAGTAGAAATCGATAATAAATGCACTTTTTTTATTAAAGTTTTATAATAAATTTTTTAAATAATGAAAGCTTTAGTAAAAAGTTGCGATATAGCAAAAAGTTAAATAATGAACCTTGCAATTAATAATTTTATAGTAAAAAATTTATTTTTTATTTGTTAAAAGGCAATTGAATTCTCGAAATAAAATAATTAAGTTTTTTATTTTTCCAATATAAATTCTATGAGATCTATTTATTACTTTTTATAATGAAAAAAGAAAAATGTTTATTATCAATATCACGTGTTAAAAGAAAAAAATTTTAATTTATTTTGAAACCTTAAATTTTTAGTAATTAAAAATAAAAAAGTATATATAAATAAATTAAACGTACCAAAATAATTTGAATTTAAAACGTGATGATTATACATAATTAGTGATTAAAGTAAATGAAAAAATTTTATTTCTTTTTATTTTTGTTCCGTGTTAATTTTCTCTGGAGACAAATTTTCATATTTCTCCTCTTCATGAATTTGAATTTCTAAGAGCTGTATTTTTAAACTTAATTACTTAGAATAAATTTGTGAACTAATTTCTTAACTACCATCATATATTTTTCAGTTATTATTATATTATTATCAATATATTATTTATTCTTTGACAAAATTAACATTTTTGTAATTTGTTCAAAGCAACTTTTAAAGAGGCCTAAATTGGTTCAATTGATAAATAGATAGAGATTCTGAATTCACATATCATGGGTTCGATGCTCGAAGTTCGTCGATTGAGTCATTACACGAGCCCAGACACACCGAAATACACTTAACACTGTGTCAAAAAGATTTTTCTAAAAAAAAATAATTTAATAGAATACACTACCTACTGAATCTGTGATTTTATAAAATAATAAAATTAACTAAATTATAAAAATAAAATTACATAAGATTAATAATTTTTTGAATTTTTAAAAGTATATATTTTTATGCAACAAAAAGAAAAGCTTACAAAAATATCATTATAACAGTATAAACTTTATAAATTAAAAAAATAAAAAACTTTAAATTCATATTCATAATATCCAATTCCATAATTAAATGTTAATTTCAATATGATAAATAGCATAAACAAGACTTACATTAAAATATTTTATACCACAATAAGCCGTACTTGCTTACCTATATATAAATAAATACATTGCAGAGCTTTGGTCGAGCGGTCGATTTACAGCTTTGAATGCGTGTCTATGTCATAGATAGTTGAAAGTAGGCAAGGCATTTTCAACGATTTAATGAGATTTAGTTTGCGCTCTCGCACATACACGCATACATATTATGTATGTCGACAATGAGAAAGGGCACTTTTTTATACCATCCCCCCTCGGTAATAACTTTCTGCGCAGTCCTCTGACGTCATAGCTCTCTCTCTCTCTCTCTCGATCTTACAATAAAATGACATGTTCCACATAAATTACGCGATTTAATAATACTCGTACCGTATATTTGACGTGCGCTCATATTCTCTTCCACGTTTCTCTTATTATATATTTTTTATATCTTACAAAGCTATTTTGCATATACGATAACGATTAAAAGTAAGTAGAAGAATAAATAAAAAATAACATGAAAGAAAGTATTGCACTAAGCAATTAGATCTATAAAAAAAAATAAACAAATAAAAAAAATAGGAAATTACTTGAGAAACGATTCGTATACTTATATACGTACGTACGTACGTACGTATATGTGGTGATAAAACAAGACGCGTTTGTACGTAAGTTCGTGCGACAATTTATTTGAGGTGCGCAAAAGGCGTGTGCGATTAACGTCTAAGTAGGTCAACCCCTCTATATACTATACAACTACTTTTACTACTACCACCTTTTTTTTCCAGCTTTGAAATATTTTTCTAAAGGACGGGAATAATCGATATGTTTAATAAAAGTATTAGTTCGATGGCTTTTCTTTTTTTTTTTTTTTTTATCATAGTGACGAATACCGCAGTGCGTTTTATAAAAAAAAAATTAATTTGTTCTTTTAGCTTATGTGTATGTATGTTGTAAGTTACGTAAAAGCTAAGTGTGAAATTGAGAACGATTGGCTAGCGATTTACAATGATCGAAATCATGTGAGTCTCTCTTTCTCAGCGAACAATAGACTTTGAGAATTATCTTCTGTTGAATTGTTAGACGTAGATGATGAACGATGTTCATATGATGAGTATGTATGTATGTATGTGTGTATGATCGATTTAATGTTTCTTTTTTTTTTTTTTTAAAGTTGCAAAATTAAAGTGTTGTCTTGGTGAATGGAAATTTTTTTTTTTTTTAAAGAAGTTGATTTTTAAACGTTTACTAGTGAAGGTTAATGATTAGTTGGGTGATTATCATGAAAATCGATACGCTAATTGACGAGTTACGTAACTGGAATTGATGTATGTGTGTATACATCATAGCTGATTATAATATGTTTTAGTTTTTTTTTTCTTGTGTAGTTTTTTTTTTGTTCTAATACGTTTTATCGTAATTACTGATTATTTGATATTTTACAATTTACGCAAATGTAGAATAATATTTGAACAATGAGTTATATGGATAATAGTTTGTGTGTTACATTTTCTAGAAATTAAAGTTTTGAAATAAAATGTTTATTTTTTTTCTTTAATCAATGCAATAATTAATGATACAAAAAATGGTAATGCGTCTTTCTTGTAGAATACAATTTAATTCTAAACTAATTGGCATAGATTAAAATTTTAAATGATAATCGTGATTACAATTAAAAGTATGCATAACTATATATAAAGTTACTGATATTTTAAAAGCATTATTAAAAAAACCAATTAATTAAATTATCCAATTACTTTAAAAATTTTGTTTGATATTAAAAAGTAAATTTACAAATAAATATAAAATTTTTGGAATATTAAACTGTGCTGTATGTAAAATACGTTTTATAATCTAGAATATATTAAAACACATAAAAATAAAATAAAAAAGTTACAGCATATAAAGTATATGATTATTTCGATGTACATTAAAAACCTTTAATCTAGAAAAGCTCAGGTCTTTTTTTACTACACGAGAGTAGCTTTACTATATTACTTAATCTCATAATATCATTAAACCAGTGAATTAATACGATATAAATTTTTCAGAATTAAAAAAAAATAATGAATCATAAAATTTTTTAACCATCTGTTCTTTAAATAATTTTTCTTTTTTATATCAAACTAAAAAAAACCAATGTTAACCAAAAAATAAAACAAAAATTCAAGCAAACTCAGTAACAGCGTAGTATCATGTATATGAAAAAACACATTCACCCGAGACAATTAGCAAATGACTCCTCGCGAATTCCAAGAGTAACTATACACACACACACACACATAGAATCGATCGATCCTATGTTAGCTTAAAAAATCAATATCGTCGCGCGAATAAATCCGCTTGTCAAAAAGAGGATACATTCACGGGCTATTAAGCAGTAACACACACACACACACACACACACACACAAAGATATATAACTCACAATTTCACGCTCCTCGTTTACGAGCAATTAGCAAACGTTCCTCATCGTATATATTCACTATATATTATATATACAATGATGGTAATGGTGGTGGCCTAGCCTTTTTCCGGCCACCCATTAATTCTCACATTTGAATTAATAAGCTTTAATGTCGTATACAAACATATACATATAACTACCAAACACACCAATGCTTACCGATTTGCTAATGCATTTAATTTTATTTCTCGAAAATCATTTGTGGTACTAGTGTAAATATGCGTATTGATGGTATATATCGATCTGCCATTTCTATTCGTCGCGTGATGATGATAGCAGTGAGGGTGAAGCTATACGCTTCGTAATTTAAATTATGTGTCCTGTGTCCTATACCTTCCTTCCCTTTCCCTTCGATTCTACTCTTTCCTTTACGTTACGCTGTTTGCGCTTTGTCGTCGATGTTATTGTACTATGTTAATTAATTGGACTGGACCACGCGAACATTCGAAAATCTATTTTTTATATATCATTTGCTTGTGGTGGTTACATATATATTACTGCTCGTTATGCTTGATGCGCTTCGGTAAATATAAATCTGATTCGAATAATAAGTGTTTTGCGAACGGATTGTTAAGTTGTAGGTATGTATGTATGTATGTGTGTGTGTGTATTTTGTTTTAAATTATGTGGTGGGGTTCGTATAAGAATTGAAAGTATAAGAACAATGAGAGTATTGTTGTGTATTGAGACTTTTTAGAATTGACAATTTATTATTGTTTGATGAACTTTGGAATGGAAATTAGAAAAAAAAAGATTTTTTTTTGTATTTAAAATTATAATTCTTTTGTTCATAAAAATTCTAATTCGTAGTAAAAAAAAAATGTTTAAATTAAATTGTTGATGATAACTGAGAAATTTTTAATTAAATTTTAACAAAATTTAATTACTTTTAAAATGCAAATGTTGTTGTTGCTGCTATGCAATTTATAAATACATAGTTTTATGCTTTCAAAATAATGTGTATTTACATACATTATTTTATTATTCAATCATAATAATGATTTATATAAAATATGACTTGACTATATACATTTTCAAATAAATTCAATCAATTTCAATTGATAGAATTCAAATATATATAAGGCTGCTGATTTTCGTGAATTATTATTGTTCATATTTCATTTCCATTATATTATTATACGTATAATAAACATATCACATTTATACATTTAGTTAATAATCAGAAATGTCTGAATATAACATTAATTATAATTTCAATTTATGGTTTCGAGAGTATCAAATTCAATTAATGTGCAAATCTTAAAGTGTTTACATTTCAAATTTTTTACCTTACAAATCATCACTTACATTTTATAAAACCTAAATTCAAAATAAAATTTATTCCATCGTTTTGTAAATAACATCATGTTTCACACTTACAATTATATGCCAATTTATGTGAAAAAGCATGTATTGTACTATTGATCAAATTGATCGACTTTTACTGTTATTTTTTTTAAAACAGAAAAAAAATCTTTGTACATACATGATTAAATGTTACTGTACACACGTAGATGTTGAAATTTTACTTTCTGTAAATAAATAATTTATATAAATTTACATGTTGAAAAAATAAATTATTACAATTGTCATAAAGCAAAATTAAAAACTTCAGAGAATTTTCAGTAAACCAAAAAAAAAATACAAATAAAAAATACAATTGAATTTCATTTGCAACACCTCTGAAAGTTAACAAAAAAAAAAAAAAAATAAAGTTCTTCAATTTAAAAGTTAAAAATTGCTTTTCGATCTGAAAGCACACAGTAGAGTGTAAAAGCAGCAGTACAGAGTTACAAACTCCAAGGTAAAACGTTGGTCCAAGCTTAAATTGAAATGCTTTGTATAAAATAAACGTCAAGGTTTACAAAACGTAAAACTCGTATACAGTTTATCGTTTAAAAAAAAAAAAATTCACAGAGAAATGTTATGAACAGTTAAAGGAAAAGTGATGAAGGGGAATGAGAAACGTGGAAATGAAAAAAAATTAAATCACCAGGCAATTAGGTAATATCAGGTCTACTTGGTACATTTCTCAGCATCATCATAATAATAATCGTCGTCATCGTAGTTTCTACAGCGTTGATTTCACCAGTCTCGGCATCCAATCTTGTGGCTGAGATATTTCATTATACTAGCCGCGAGAGAGAGAGAGAGAGAGAGAGAGAGAGAGAGAGAGAGAGCCAAGATGGCCGCGATAATTAAAAGTACTTCTTTATTCGGCAAAAGAGCTTTGCTGCTGTGGCTCGATTATTACTCTAGGCGCTTCTTACGGAATGACGTTGGTCGTTGCTTAGCTTGATGTACACTGGTTACTCGTGATTCTTGGAAAATTTTTTATTTTTCTGGTTAGTAGTGATATTTTAACGGTTTTATTTTTCTTTTGACGTAGGAGTTTAATAAAAAGCGTTTTAATGAAAGATTTTTTTTTCATGAAATATTGAGATTTAAAAAAATTAATTGGTACTTTTGTGATTTTTGATTGATTTTCTTTTTTTACTTTAATTTATTATTATTATTATTTTGTCTTATTTTGTTTTAATTTAATTAAAAAAGATAAAAGCAATATTCTCAATTAATTTATCATAATTAGTTATGAATTTTTAGCCTCATACAGTCAAATCAAGTTTTAATTTAAAAAATAATTATTCAACATTCCATTTTTATTTTAACATATTTCGTGCATCAAAAGATTTTTTCTGAAACGGTTCGAGCATTGAAATTTTTGAAATATCAGGTCGTGAGATTAAAATAGCTTTCAGAGCCAAAGAGTCAAAGGAATTCTCAAATAAAAATTTTAAAAAAGTATTCAATAAACGTAAAAAATTTCAAATAATTTATTGAACACTAATAGCTGACAATTGCAAACTCATTCAAGCATTTTACATTTCTTTAATAAATTCAAATTGCTTATTCTCAATATAAAACATCTCTTAAAAAATATTTCATATAATAATTAACAATTCAATCTACTTTACAATTTAAAAAAAAAAAATGAAACATCTTAATCATCAAAATAAGTAACAACAAACTCATCTTATCAACACCTACATAATAAATTCATATAAAATTTAAATGAAAATCCTCGAAAATTTCATCACGCAATTTGAAAACGAGCTCACGCTTTCTCTCTCAAGGCAAAACAAGACTTATAAAAGTAAAGGGCAATTTCAAAAATCATAAGCGCAAACGCTAGTAGTAGTACTCGTAAAGTTTTCCCTTTTCCTTAAAGATTGTAACAATTTTCATTTCTACAACTAAGTTGTCTTATACCTTAATTAAGTTCAGGGCTCATCAGAGTTCTTCGTCTGACCTTAGCTTTACCTTTTTCCCTCAAGAATTGCACCCACGAGAAATATGATAGGGCACTAGCTTGTGTTAGAAAAGGATAGCTTCATAAACTAAGCGACAACGTCAAGTTTCTCTCTTTCTCTGTGTTAGTACTATAATAAAAGCTTCACGGAAATGACGTCCGCGCACTCGCGAGAGAAATAGCGACTACTTATCGTCCGTCCTCTCTTGTGTCGACGTGTTAAAAGATGCTTCTTCTCTCACTTTCTATATACATACATAGATGTATATATTATTTCTTCTCTCTTTTGTCGTTATATACTGGCCTCCTTTCATTTTACACTGTTGGCTGAGACTTGGTTATATTATTCACAAGTCCTTTTCTTAGATTTCTATACAATGCTTGTGCTGATTTCCGTCGTCGTCGTCGTCTTGTTTGTCTGCGAAGATGTGTAGTTTTACGAATGAATGCGAAAAGTTTGCTCGTATTTTTTAACGATGTTGGAGTGAGTGAGTGAGTGAGAGAGGAAAGGATGAATGGTGTGCTTCGGCATTTTTTTTTTTGAATATCTATTGCGCTTATTTGACTGTGAAGTAATGTGCATTAAAAAAAGTTTACTTGATGGCTTTTAAGTTGAGAACAGATTTTTTTTTTTTTACTTGAGTGCTTACTTTTTTTTGGGAAGGGGAATTTAATATTAAGTGTGTTCATTTTATGCATAAAAAAAGAGGAATAATTATCATGTATTGTAATCATAAAAATGTGTGTAATTTAAAATTTACAGAGAAATATCTTTTGTTACAAATGACTTTTTATTGTTATTAGTTATGATGCATTAATATAAAAAGTTAATGGAAAAAAAAATATACAAAATTAATAACTTCATAATAGGAAATTTCATTATAAAAGTTTGATTGCTTTTCGATGTTATGAATTTCAAACTTGTTAAAAAGTATCTTTAAAAAAAAAGTTTTCTTTTTTTCTATGTGCAGATTTTAACGAGATTATGATTCTTTTTTTAAATTTATGCTGATATATAAATGAACCAATATTTTATCGAATAAAATATAGAGTTATTCATTAGCATTTATTAACAAGAAAAATTAAAAATAAATATGACTATACTCTTCATTAATTTTAATGTAAAATTATTTTTTAAAAACAAATCTATGTAGCTCAAATTGAAAGATAATATCAAGGTCCAATCATTATTTCACGATTCTCCGAAAAAATATTACTCAAGTCTAGTTAAAAGTAGCCTAAACTATTTCTTTTAAAAAACAAACTCAGGAAACCGATATTTGTTTATTCAAATTCTAAGCTCAAAATCTCAATTTACACACACACGTAGATACACTTCATTTACCAAGTTATATATCCGGTACAGCATCACGTATATTCCCAAACTATTTTTTTTTCTCCTCAACTTTCACTACCAAAAAATCCTCTCTTTTTTCTATCAGAGTTATGCAAACCGTATACTCACATATCCCCAAAAAGAACAATTTTTCCGTCAAATAAACCAGTAGAAAAAGTGTGCTCGTCCATCGAACTACTTGAAAAATAAAAAAAAAAAAAGAATTCGACTGTTGGCTGAAAGTTGAGCATAGAAAATAAAAAAAAAAAAGAAAAAAGAAAAAAAATGGCTAACGTATACCAATAGTCTCGTAGCTTTAGGTATCGAGCTCAATGATGCAAATCACGTTTGAAAAACTGTTAGCCATTGGGCATAGATAGATATATACATACCCTCAAGCGATTATCAACCTCTCTCTCTCTGTATGGACTTTGAAAATCTCTTGGTGTATAGTATCGAAAATCTGAAAAAACAACACAGTAACTTTACTCATACTACATACACACACAGTAGCTAGCATCACTCGCTCACTTGAATTTTTAAAAGCTTCAGGGCAAGAGCTTAATTAAAAACTTTGTCATTGACAAAACATTGCTGGTCAACATAGTAGATAATACCTAGTTTCATATACGTACATTCTATCACTCGTCAACTCTATACACTACCCTTTCTTTTTTTTGTTGTCTAGCTAGTGCTAATTCTCACTACGTTCACATTTATTTACTTTACGCTTTAACAGGGGGGGAGGAGGTAGGCAAGCTTGACCCCTTCAAAGCATTATTTTTCAGCAGTTTTCCATCGGTTTATTTTCGTCCGTATATACGCAAGCTTTCTCTCTCTTTCTCTTTCCATCGTGAAAGTTTGGCGTAAAATATTTTCATCCGTAGTACACGTGTATAGCTGGACTTGACTGAGAAGTTGTTATTATATACTTGTTTAATTATCGAGGCAACCTTTTAGTTACGCGCATGGAACTAGTAACGTTGATGAAACTTTTCGTCAGGTTATATTATATATCGTTGAGAGTGCGTTATAAATATCTGCCCTGATTTTACATCTTTATGTGTATATAATATATATCATCTTTATATTTTTATGCTGGTTTAAACATTTTTCATTTTTATATTTTTTATTGATAAAATATTATTTTGGCTGTTCGCATTTATACGGTTTTTCATATATATTTAAAGTGTAATCAAAACTTTGTTATCTGATTTTTATAATAAAAATATTGAGATATTGATAATAAATTTTAAAAAACCAACAAAAAAAGGTCCAAAAACGATATTACTTTTTCATTTATTAAAAATATTTATTAAAATGAGAAGCATTTACGAAAAATTTTTAAAAATCGTAATAAAACGTATACAGGTATCAAAGATCTATTTTTATGGACGAAATTTAATTTAAAAAAATGCATACATATACTACCATACAGAAATAATAAAATTTAAGGTAGAAAGAAAAAAGTCTTATTATCGAGTAGTCACATTAGTGTAAAGTGTAGCATACGATTGCTATTGGATATAATGAAAGAAAAAGAAAAAGGCTTTTTTTTGCCAAAGCTTTTATATATGTACATAATATCAAGTCAAGGGTTTTGCGTCTTCGATGTTCATTTCTTTGAACCAACAGAAGCCAAACCCACACCCACACACACATACCCACACACACAGAACCCCTTATTTATTCAGTCACGCTCCAGCTTTCTTGATGCTTTTGCTTCTTGGATGCAGATTTCCAATCTACGAAAAAGGGCCTATATACCCATAAGGTCTATATGTATACTTCCATCTATTTCACCTTTAGACTATCTCGTCTACTTTTACCTAAAGAAAATCAAATGAAATACCTATGTAGAAGCCGATATAAGTATATATTCTCTCGTATTCCTATCTTATATATAGTATGGGATATATTTTCTACGAAAGGGAAATGATGATAATATTGTTAGAGCGTGAAATGAAAGTTTCAAGGATATCCCGTGGTTTGGTTTGAGATTAAACTCTATAAGGGAGAGTATATGTATGTGCGTGTGCATCAGTAAAGTTGTTTTCAAATAGTGGACTTTTCGAGATTTCAAGATTGGATTTTACAAACAAATTTGAGACGAATTACGTATTTGTAATGATTTTGTGTATACTTACGCTTAATTTACTTTGATTTAATTTAAAATTTGTTTGAACGAATGTGTAATGTGAGGATATTCTCTTAAGTGTTGTGAGCATAGATATAATTTTTTAATTAAAAACAATGTCAATATATCATTTTTAATTTTTTTTTTTTTAAATGTTTGTTTATCGAAGAAATTTAAATTAAATTATTTTAAATTCATCAATGTTTGAAGTTGTAAAATGAGAATTTTCCATAGTATACGTATACGTTTGATGGATAATTCAGTAGATTTTAATTAAAAATATTCCATTTGCTTCGTTTACTTTTGACGTTTAATCAGTATATTTACGTGATTAATGAGATAATATAAGTTAAATAATCTTTGGTTATTTTATTTTATTTAGATAGATAAAAAAAGTTTTCTTATCTTTTAACTGTTTATTATATATCATAATATTTATTTTTTTCTATTAGATTTCGATTATTCAGGTATTTGACAAATAAATCGTGTATTGTAAACTTGCATTGATATGACTACTTGAAATTATCTTACACAATCATTTATTAAATTTAAAATTAATATTTTTGATAAAAATAATTTTTAATTATCAAATATAACTTTAAACTTAAAAATAAATCTTACAAATATTTTGGACAAAAAAATTCCAATTTAACACAAACATAACGAGAAAAAATTCATATTCTCAGAAAAACAAAATTATTAAAATTAACAAATCTTATTGAACTTCCTCGTTTCAATTCTAACAAACTCTCCAGTTGCTAATAAACAGTAAATCTAGATAGTTGCTTATCTTATTCACAACGTCTCCACACTATATAGTAAAAAGTTCAAAGCAATAAAACATCGATTCGGTGCAGTCACACGTAAACAGTACCAATAAAATATCAGAAACGTATGCCAAATCGAATAAATAGCGAGTGTGTTTTATTTTAGACAACTACATCTATATATCTTTTCGAATTTCTTGTCTTTAAATTTCTATCCTGTTGCTTGTGTATTGAGACTGATTTGACGTCATCCACCTGTCGGTTAAGCTGTTATATATATACTGCTTGACTATATCTTACTCTCGAGTATTCATTGATTTTCGCTGATTATCGAGTAACGATTGTTTGCTTTTGTTCTTTACCACAATTGACTGTGACGATCCGATGTTTTTTTTAGCGATCATGTGCAATGCATTTGTATAAATATTGATCAAAATGTGATTATATTCTTGTATGTGGAAAAAATAATGGTTTGAGTGATTGTTTCTGGAAGGATTTGTTATTTGTTTACATGATGCATTAGATTTGTATGGTCTTTCGATCGTATTATGATAATTAAAAAATCAAGAGTTTTCGATTAAGTAAATATGGAAATATTTATTGGAAAAAATGGGGTTGAATGGTATGGCAACTTAAATTGAAATTACATCTTTTTTTTTTATTTTATAACAAAATATTAAATTCAATTATAAACGTTTAACTATTACTTTTCTTTTACTTATAAAATAAAATAATAGTTACATTTTATAAAATTTCTTAAATAAATATATAAAAAAAAAATATTGAAATGTACAAACGTAGACTATCGCTTGTAATCGATATTTAATCGACATCCAAGTAAACTCAATATCCTTTTTAAAAGAAAAAAATTTTTCTTGAACAATAATATTCCTTTGTTAAGTTTTTACAATAAATGACATTATTTTCTTCAACTCGAGTAAAAGATTGTAAATAAAAGGAAATGATGTCACATATAGGTACCTATATTTATAAGTTCACAATTGACCTTTTTTTATAATATATGAATCGTCGCACAAAAAAAAAAAAAAAATAAAAGAAATTACATTGAGCGAATGAAATCCCATTAAAGATTATTGGATTTCAATAGCTATTAGAGAATGAAAAGCTTTTCTTTACAGAAAAACCAACCCCTTTACCCCCCCCCCCCCCAACTACCTCATTAAAACGATAAGGCAGCGTATCCCCGTATATATTTTATCCACACATTATTCGCGTATTTATATAAAATGAAATTTTCTAAAAAAAAAATATTTATTTCGCTCATACGAAATTTAGCTCAAACATCTTATTCACGATATTCAGATCAACGTTGCTTATATATCAGCTGCAATAATATCACAAAATCGTCTACTACAAAAGACCTTATTGACAGATCCACCAAATATCTCATTGCCTTCGCCCATACATATGCAATAAAAACATATAAAAAAAAAAGCTTAACGCAACAGCCAAACATAATAAGAGCTAATACTCATGTAATCCTAATTTCTCTCGTCATCCTACCACCACACATAAACACACATACACACGCACATACCTAAATCTACACAAATACACACACAACATCCTTATATTATTCATAATATCAATAACTTTTATCATAAATAACGTTTAAAAAAAAAAAATCATAAAAGCTTTTTATTTTTTAACTTTTGTGCAGTGCCAAAAATCAAAACCAAATAATTAACCATCACATCTCAACTATAAATATCTACGAGCACACCAACAATCTATTACCACCAACCACCAACCAACCAACCAACCAACCAACCACTTTGTCGTCTCGCGCATCGACAATCATTAAAAAAAACCAATGTTTATAAATCAATCAAGCGCCCACGCCTACTTTATCATAATATATATATTACAGTCATCAAAGCAGTAACGAGTTAAATAACAAAAAGCTTGCAAGATTTTGCCATAAATATATGCTCGCTACATAATATCGTCATAACAGTCATAAAGCTTTGTCTAATCAATGATGCTTATGAGAAACTGGAAGATTATACAAGAAGAAGAAGGATAGAAATGATTTAGAAGTGATTTTGAAAAAAGAGAAAAGTAGAAGATCGACATTGAATCACATAAAATCAGTAGTAACAGCAGCATCAACCAAGTACACTTTGTGAATTTAAAGGAAAGAAGGTGAGTGGGTGGCAAAAGAGAAGGGACAGAGAACAGAAACCGGATCGAGCTACTTTTTAACTTACCCAACAAGTTCTCACCTCCTCATCTTGAAATTCTTGAAAGAGAAGAAGAAGAAGAAACTACAACTACGATGACGTCGTCTATCAAGTCCAGATAGTGGTAATGGTGAGCAACTGGCCAACGTCAAAGGTTACCACACGACGTTAGAAGCGATGCTATTTTCGCGTCAGCCAATACTAGCATCAGCATCAGCAGTAGTAGTGGTTATAGTCGTATTAGTACGCAGGAGATAGCTGTATACTCATCATATACCTATATATACGATACATCTCTCGATTTCAGTGCTCCGAAAATAGTATTGACCAAGCGAAGAAGAGGAGAAGAAGAGATGTCTTGTAAGCCAGTCCGATAAGAAAGAAAGAGAGAATATACACATACAAACTCGTATCGTCATCCCAACCTTTTCTATAGCAATCAACTGAAGACGAAATTATATATATAATCGAGAATGGAAGATCCGTGAGTGTATTTGTGGTCCAGCGATAAAATTCCTACTCTAGTCTCTCTATATACCTTACAATTTTCTAGCACTATTAAGTAAGTGCATTTTTGGTGAAGGACTTGTGCTTTAAAGAAGAATTTCTACCGGGATTTTTCTCTCTCATTTCCGGTAGATTTTAGTTCAAGAAGAAGTAAAAAAAAAAAAATAAAGGAGAAGGCGCCGAAATTGTGGAAAGGAATTAAAGAGTTAAAAGCGCGCGGGCGCGCAGCCAAGTGTAGTATCGTATGTATGTATGTATGTGTATTTACTCAAGGATTTTAGATATATAAACATACATACATGTATATGAAAGATGGTGTAGATGATGATAAAGATGATGATGATGATGGTGATGATGATCGAGTATCTTGGATTAATTTAGTAAACTCAGAAATACGCGTTCGATTTATCTATATATCTCTCTCAATATCTTGGTAACTAAAAATAAAAAAAAAAAAAATTCTTGATTACACACGTTGTATACCAGTTAATGAAACTTATTATTAATTGAGATATAGGCTAAGACTGAATTTATTATATATGTGTATTGTAAATAAAAAAAAGCTCTCTTACTTAATTGTAACAAAAATTTAAGAAGAAGAAAAAAAAGAGGATTTAGAATTAATCAATTTTATGTTAAATCAGTGGATTTAGATTGATAATCAAGATAAACTCTCTATAAGAGAAGATTTTTTTATTTTCTTCTTACCTACGTCGTAAATGTGGACTTTAAAAAATAGTTTTGTTTTTCTTTTTTAAAAGTTTTAAGTGAAAACGTGAGATATCAAAGTGTATAGTTACTGGAAAAAATATATATATATCGCGTTGATCAAAGACATTGTACATACGCG
>JAPYZE010000568.1:0-43541 GCA_030522805.1 Leptomastidea abnormis
TCATTTATATCTTTAAACAATTGATGAATTATTTTTAAAATAAAACTGTATTGTAACATTGTAAATGTAATTACAATTACTCTGGTATCAGAAAAAGTATAATAAATCATTCTAGTGTAATCTAAGAGAGGAGCTGATGCGCATAAAATAAACCACAAAATACCACTAATGAGAAAAACTTCCCTAATAAAACGTAATTCGTTTGATATTATATCGTTACTTTTCTCTTTTTTGCTTATAATATTGACAACTGATTCATCGAGAGCTATAATTTTATTAAATATCTGTACAGCTTTGTTTTGATTGAAACAAAAGAAAATTAAAACAAAAATTGATACGATTGTTTCAAATGTTGAGCCAATTACATCGACTAAAAATTTAGGGATTACGTGACCTTTATCATCAATGTCTCTAGTGCAGACACTGATGCCATTTATTACAGCCACAGCGAGAGCCCAAAATATACTGTAAGCCATACCAATCTTGGAACGATGAACTGTTAATTCATAATTTTCATTGTTTTTTGTAGATATTAATTGATAACTTATTGGTGATAAACCAATAATCTTAAAAAAGTAGTAAATGTATTTGAGGATGTAACTTTTATTTGAAAAATTTCTAGAAACCATGATTATCTGTTCAAAAAAAATTAGTAATTTTAGATGTAATTATCCAATCAACAGTGATGCTTTATTTTTAAAACGATACTTAAATTGAAAATGTAGGACCACTGCCAATTATTTATTCAATAAATTTTGAAGAAGAGTGATTTTGAAAAAAGTGACCTACAAAATTGAGGATCTAATGCATCAAATAAATTCTATAAACATGCTTGTATTTGCTTATAATCAAAATAGTAAAAAGTTATTTTCATGCTTTGAATATAACTGATTGGAATCTGCCTTTTAGACACGCGATTTTAAAATAAGTATTTTCACTGTTATTTTCTTGTATAAAAACAAATAATAATAGATGTGATACCGCGATATAGAAACGGAATTTGATATGAATTGCGGTATTGTGAGTGTGATATTTATGTAAAAATTATATTAAAATCTAGTACAATCTACTACAAAATGTAATCCATTTATTTATATAAAATTATCGCGTTTTTGCTGATAAAAAACTGAATCAAATTCCGATTTATGAATATACATGAGCTTTACATCAATTTCTTTAAATTATATTTTCCGGTTCTTGTACTAAAATAAATTTTTGTTAAATAATGAAAATTTTATTTAATATTGTTAGACTATGAAGGCTAATGTTTAAAAAAAAGCAATTTATTGACACAAAACAACTTTTTAAAAAATATCAATTTATTAATATCAAAAAATAAAACGTTAGAATATAAATTACACATTTGGTAAACAAGCACATACATTGTACAATAATAATCCTTAAAGTAAATATAATAAATAATAAAATTAAAAATATGCAAAAAAGTTAGCGTTAATCAGAATACATACAATATATTACATGAACTTTGAAACATTTTAAAATTGCATACATTACAAAATTTAAGTTAGTCATGGTGCTTAGATATTTACAAAATTATTTTTTTTAAAACAAAGTACTCTACAACTTTTTTAATGAATTAACTGTATTTTTTGTTTTTTGATTTTTATTTTACAGCTCATAAATTATAACAAACAAAGAAGTAGTAGTGGACATCGTAAACTTATGAGTTACATTTAGTCTTTTAAATTCTCTTTAATACTGTAACAATTAATTCACAATCCTAGAAAGAAAAAAATTATAATTAAAAATCATTTTCTTATGTACAAAAAAATACAATTATTTTCTTAAGTTATTCAGATAGCAAATACAGTAATAATCATGGCACTCAGAGATCTTGGTGGTTGCTAGTTTCATCATTTGATTAATAAAAAAGAAAATTAAAAAAAAAAAATTAAAAAATTACCTGATGCAACTGTGTATATATTCATCTCTATATTATTTCTTCTTTTTGTTCAAGCAATTGTACTTCATTTATAATAAACAGGCAGAATTTATAGCTAAAAAAAATAAATTTAGATAAGTATTTAAATATATTTAACTTAAATTATTTAAAACAAAAAATCATCAGATAGCAAATACGAGAAATATAATCAAGACATTCATAGATCTTGGTGGTCTGTTACATCACCATAAAAAATTGAATTTAAAAAAAAATAAAAATATTTAATTATGTGATTTTACCTAAATCTGATGGGAAACCCCAATATTTGACTGTCTATTGTTTAAAAAATTGGCTTATTTTTTAAACAGACATCTAAAAAAGAATATTTTTATTAGTTTAAATAATATAAGTAATTATAAAATTTATTTTCTAGTCAAATTTCAGATAGCAAATACAGTAAAATCATGGCATTCATAGATCTTGGTGGTTGCTTATTTCATCATTAGGTTTACAAAAACACATACAATATAATTGGATTGTGTTGAAACATACCTTTGATCATAATGCTTAGATTTGTCCAATGATAAAAATGTTAAAGTTTTTCTATAGAATTATCAGTCTTTTTTAAAGATTCTAAAGCCTGAAAAACATTATTGTATTTATTAATTATTATTTAATAAAATGTTAATGTTGAAGTCTTAAGTTGAAATGTCAGATAGCAAATACGACAAAATAATCATGGCACTCAGAGATCTTGGTGGTCGATAGTAACATCATTTTTAAATTTTCAAAAATTATTCAGATTTATGCAAATATATACACACCTTTAAGAACTTTGGGATATCAAATTTTTCTTTTTATGTAATTGTCAGTTGTACTTGAGAAATTCTATTCTAGGACATAAACTATTCTTCATTTTGTTTGTAAAATTTTAGATATTGAAATTTTTGCAAGACTGAAATTTTATCTTAATTTTAATATATCTAAATAATAACAATATTAATATGTACACTCAGTCAAATGTAAATTATATTTTCTGACAATCATAAAATACTATATACAATATCGCAAATCATCTGAAAAATAAAAAATTAATTTATTAATATTTTACAGATCTTAATAAAAAGTACAGATAATAAATATAATGTCATGTCAGATTAGCAAATACAATGATTAATCAAGGCTTTCATAGATCTTGGTGGTAATAAATATCATCATAAGATTAAGAAATTCAAAATTATATTTTAATATGCAAGTATATAATAAGAAATACTCACTTTGTAAAAATCTAAAACTTTATATCTTTCGTGGCAAAGTAAACATCATCTACAGATACGTTTAACATTATTCTTTGATGAATATCTGCTCTTGAATGTTCACATATCAACAACCTGTAACAGCCTAATCTGGCGCAAATTCCAAGCACTTGTGTAACATTTGGCGGTTGCTCTCCTAATGATAAAAACATAAATTATTAAAATAATAGTGAATCTTAACGTAACATCTAATCGTAACATCTTTACCTGGAGATCTACAGTGAAGCCGACAAACATCCCTTAATTGATTGTAAACATTTTGAAAAACGACTTCATCAAAACCAGTACGAGTAACCTCGTTACTAACAGCCTGCAAAAAGAGCTGTTCAAGCAATGAACAATGCTTGATTGCTTGGATCTTTGGACTTGCGATCATTTCATCAAGGGCCTGCTTTACATCTTTCATGGTAACAATCTCTCGCCCGTTCATTTCTGCAACTTCTGCTGACCTCCGACAAATGTCCAGAGCCCTACGAGCGTCACCCGAGACCGCTGCAACTTTCCTATAAAAATATCACACACACGTTAATTGCCTTAAAAAATTTAACAAATAATTTTATCATTTAAACACATACCGAGAGACTAGCTCAATTGTATCGTTGCTAAAGGCATTTTGACCTTTGAGTCTCGATACGACGATCTCTTCAAGCTGTTTATAAGTGTATGGAGGAAAGGTCAGTCTAGTCAGACCCAGTCGGGACGTCACTTTTCCCATTAGGAGTCTTTCAGGAAGATCCATTGTATTAGCTATTGTGACTACAACAAGTTTCGCATTCTGTTTACTTGGCCAATCTAAAAGATTATAAACTACATCTTGACGTTTTGTGCATAAAAGATCCAACTAAAAATTACAAATGAATATATTAAAAAATCAATAAATATAAATTTGATAAACATTGAAAGCAAATTACCTCATCCACTAGCAGTAAAGTCATCGATTTTTTAGCTTTTGGTTTAGTGAAACGTTCATGCAATAATTTATGTGCCTCCTCCCATGTTTTTGTTTCTCCTGTTAGCTGTTTCCAAATTTGTACATAAGCTTGCCTTGGCTCAGATAGTTTCATTCCATTAATATCCACAAATTGAAATTCATCAAACTCTGAATTGTTTTTTCTCAAAATGCGTATGACCTCATTAACTGTAGCAGTTTTGCCTGTACCAGGAGTTCCACTAATGTAAATGCACCTATAAAAATAATTTTTAAATTGAACTATTTTTATACATTAATTTTAATTTTTTATTCAAATAAAATAAAAATTTACCCTCCAGAAAGATCGCTTAGTCTGGCACTTAAGAAAGTATATATGTCATTGAATTGTTCTTCTCGGCAGGGTAATGACTTTGGGAGAATGCTTACATGAAGTTTTTGACGTGCTTCTTGCAATGGAGTGCTGGGCTTCGAAACATTTACAGTTCTTCGGTGTACTGAGGGTGTGAGAGATTTCAAACTTAATCTTGACAATTGTTTAGTAGGAGTCTCCACAGATACTTTTACACTTTTTTTGGGCGTTTTTAAACATTTATACCTTGAAGTTTTGACTCCTTGATTTTTGCCATTGTAACCACTGTCATCATCATCATCTTCACTTATATCAGATTCATAGTCTTCAGAACTTTCTTCATCTTCATCAGGTTTGAAATCTTCGTCTCCATCATCTCCACTTTCAGACTGACTATCTATATCTTCAAAATCATTATAACTTATTTGAGCTTTCTTAAGTTTACTACTATAGCTATTAGCTTCTACAGAATTTCCTAAATCTTTAGAAAGCGATCTTTTACAAGATTTATTTCCAGGAGTCAATTCTGTCTTTCTATGTGAAGTAGGTGTGTTTAGATTTAAATTTTTTATTGAGGGTGTCAAACATGAAGACTTTCCTGATGGTGTTTTAAATACTGTTGTTTTAAGTGGGGTTCTTAAATTTCTTTTACTTGGAGTCTGCATGGAATCATTAACTTTGTTACGCTTGGGTGGAGAATAAATATTTGCATTATCCATATTATTTTCATCAACCTCTTCACTCTCGTTTGACTCAAATTCTTCAGTAATATCCTTGGGATATAATTTTCTTTTTCTAGCATCAGGAGTGGCTACAGTTTTTTTATGATTAATCTTCTTTTCATCTTCTTCCCCATCGTAATATGACATGTTAGGTTTATTTAATAACCTTTTTGACTTGCGCCTACCACTAGGCTTGGATTCCTCCAGCTGTGCTGCATTACCTGTTGTGTTAAGAACCGAGTATTCAACTTCGTCATTTTTCGGGATCCTGCGTAATTTAATTTTTAATTCTCGCTTGACTTCCATTGGGCTCTTACCGTTATTTTTGACTTGCGATGGAATATTGAATTCTATTTTCCATTCATCATTGGAGTCCTCAATTTGCATCAATTGATCTGTATTTTGTTTTTGATTCTTTCTTGTTTGCGAAGATGGGGTTTGCAAATCATCATCTTGCTTTGGGACGCTCTTATTGGGCCTTGTCTTGGGACGCATGTCACTTTCCTGTAACGGAATTACTTCATAAATGTATTGTCTTGGATCAAACATATTGTACCAATGAGCAACTGATAAAGCCAATTGTTTGCTAATATTGTTAATTAACAAAAATGAAAAACAAGAAAACAATCCTCAATATTCACGAGCCACGTGGACTTTAAATTCACAACTCGTGTTAAAACGAGTATCAGCAGAGAACGTTTTAATATAAGAATAAAACAAATTAACTTGACATTTGATTTATAATGAAATAAGGACAATAAATGATTATTAAGAGTTTTTAAAAGATGTCGAAACTTACCTTTTTGCGCGGAATGCGCGGCTGCTTATTCAGCAACGATGCAAAATGTGCGCCCACATCAGCAGATTTGCCTTTCTTTGCGCGGGAATCGGACGGAAGTAGATGGCTACTACTTTTGTCCGAATTTAGTGCCACTTACCGAGTTGCGGCAATACTATCAACTAAACCGAGCGTAGCACATTCGCCCGCCGATGTTTGAAATGAGAATGTGAATTTTTTTGAAAAAAATTCTTGTAAATAAAGATATTGTTTTTATAGTTTGAAAATAAATAAATTTATTCAATCATTCACTTGATTTTCATAACGAACTGAAAAAATGTGATAAAAAAAAATTATAAATTTGAAAAAAAAATTATAAGAAATAAATTTTCATTTATAGATGTACTCGTATTTTATTAAAAAAACACGTGCTTTGTATACATACAATTAATACCATTCATAATAGTATATGATCGTAAAACTTTGACAAAGTCTACTTTACAAGGAGAAGCGTAGAAAATAAAAACGTTTTATTAGAATATAAATTACGCAACCAAAAATTATAAAAAAAATATGTTAAAAAAAAGTTTAAGTTAAATTTTTACACATTTGGAATGTAGTTGTGTTAACTTTGGAAAGTATCGGGCACATCGTGATTTACACACTAAAAAATCTAAAAAGAATAATTTCATCACAACTACGTCCTTCTCGTTCGTTTCGCTTTTTTATTTTTTCTATCAACTATTATTTTTCTTATTACTGACTTAAAAACTACTAGTAACAAAACAATTATGTCTGCTAAAGTCCTTACGAAGCTTTGCTTCTTTGGAAATAAGAGATCCTAAAATGTTTCGAGCAATCACGTCCGATTTTGCATTACAATGTTAATCATTATGATTAAACCAAATCACATGTCATCGTTGTTTTTTTTTTTTTACTGTACTTATTTTTGACGGACTTTTATTATTAGCCACGTCTAGAGTATGTAATTTCACCTTCATATCATTGCACTTCGATTACTTTTTCTAAAATTCAAAATAATTAACGTTTTAAAAACGACCAAAATTAATTTTTATACAATTATATTAAACTAATTAAAAAAATAATAATAATAAAAAACAAAGATTTTCGCATTAAATTTTAATATAAAATTTGATAAAAATAAACGATTTCATTCTAACGACAAATTTTATATAAAAAAGAAAACATATTTACAAATAAAATAATCGCTACCACGATTTCAAATTGTTCTGTTTTTTTTTTTTTTTTTTTTTTTAAATTAAATTTCTTATGAGTGTGAATTTTTTTTTCGTAAAGTTATTTAAATCTAACGGTAAAAATAAAAGTCACACTTAATGCTATTTAATAACTATACCTGTGATTTAGGACGAATATTTTATATTTATAAAAGTTGGCTTTTGTAATAAAAAAATTTTCTTTTTATATATTATTGTATTCTAGGCATTAAAGAGTATTAAGTACTCTAAAGTTTTTATAAAATTTTTAATTTTCATTAAATTGTATTTATAATTTAATTTTTATTTTTTTTTTCATTTAAAATATTGTCTGTGTTCAGTAACTCAAGTTTATCAACGAAATTTATAAAATGCCATTTAAAATATTTGGCATAATTAGCATCAAAAAAAGTCATAATAAATATGAATATAAAATTGATGTTCAAGTATAAGTAAAATATTAAATATCAAATTAGTATATTATACACATAATATAATTTGAATTTTTTGTTATCAAAAATTTATATAAAAATGAATAAAAAATAAATAGAAAAAGAAAAAACAAAATTATTAATGTTAACAAACAACAAGCAGTATTGTAGGCAATCCAGTGAAAATTATATTGTATATTAATTATTTAAAGTATTTTAAAAATATTAAAATAAAAGCATCAAATATTTGTCACGCTTAATAAATGTGTTTAAAAAAATTGACATTTGTTCCAAGCACAAGCCCGTTCATTCTCAAACAAGAATCTAATTTATTGAAAAATCACAGGTTTATATCGTCTTAAAATCGCGTCGTGGCATCTCTCACAATCGCCTTCATATCTCACTTTTTTTTTTTATAATATCAAATTTATGAACGCCTATAATTATATTTTTTTGTTTACCATTAAGTATAAAATGTAATAATGATCTATGCGTATTTATATATAATAATCCTATACACAATCTCTGTACAATTGCTGTCTTTATATCTGTGCTTCTAGTCAGCAATCGTTCTACTTTAACATCTTGATGGAAGCAATTTGATAAAATTCAGGCAAACTAATAAAAAACTATAAGTCTATCTGAAACTTTAAGCCTTTAGCTGCTGCAAATAAATAAAAAAAATACTTTTGATAATTCAATTTACCAGAATAACTATCTTTAATTTCCCCTTACAAAATAATAAAGAAGTTAAATTAATTATCCGGTTATCAAATCGTTTCCATCAACAATCCGTTGAAGTCTCGGCTTTTGATTAGAAGCAAGTGACGTTTTTCGTCGGATCAAATTTGGCGGACGATCGTTCGTCAGTTGTGGCATTAACACCATAAGGCACCGAGCGAGCTGCCGAGGGTGACTGACATTCCGTTTGACCATCTTCCTCCTCACTCGTCGTACCTCCCATTATTCTATCGTTGTAAAGCGATAGCCTCGCGGTAGCGGCTGGTTGACCACCACCGTTACCTCTACCCCTTGGATTTTTAACCCTATCCAAGCTCTCTTGTCGACTTAGACTACTCGTTGGTGTCTCGGTTTTCTTCGCACTACGACGTAAGCTAACGAGGGGTAAGGTCGAGGGTCGACCAGCCGCGGAGGAGTAATCTCGCGGTGGACGAGATTCAGTCCTAGACCCGGTAGTCGATGGTACGATGCCGTTCACGTATTTACCGGCTGGGGAGATGCTCACGTTTGTCTCGACGATTTTAGGCAAATGGCTGCTAGCCGCAGCCGCAGCCGCAGCTGCATTTTTACTCGCTAGCAAATTCGATTTTGAATCCTCGCGTTCGATTTCGCACTTACTGTAGGCCGGTTGGTGCTGGGGGTACATGAGCTTGCGACTCGCGAGGATACGCTTGAGGCTTGTCCAGCCAGAGAAACGAAGCCGACGTGGACTCGATCCCTCCTGAGGCGTACTTGGTAAGGCAGTGTAGCATGACTCCTGTATATTAGTTTGCTTCAGCTTATTATACGAGCCACCAGAACCGCTGCCACTACATTCAGAGATGACGTTCTGTAATAATTTAAAACAAAAGAAACATACAAAATCGTTAATTTTCTTGGCACGGAGTAAATAAATGCGAGTCTTACGTGTCTGGTCGTAAAAAAATCGCGTGCCGCTAGGGCCGAGAATTTAAAATGAAGCATTGTAAAAGAAAAAAAAAAAAGTAACATAAGGTGCATTTGTAAGTCAATGCCGACCTCGAGAGACAAGCTATATATCGATTGCCGGTTACCGCTAGTGTAGCGTGACGATTTTTTTTTTTTTTTAAACATACCTGCACGTAAGGTATCGGAGTTACGGATCTTAAGGATAGTTGCTGCGTGTAGTGGTGATGCTGTTGAGATTGAGACTGCTGCTGCTGTTGTTGTTGTTGTTGACCAAGATAATCATGAGGCATAAGACTTTGTGTCTCACTGCTACCAGGTTGATTTGTTGTAGAAGAGGTAGATTGTATCGGTAATAGTTTATCGGTATCGCGACGGTTGGCCGACTTGTTGACGAGGATGTTGCCGTGGCAGCCAAGTTCTTCGCATGAGTCTGACTGCAGCATCAGGTTGCGCTCCATGCATGGGTTACGACCCTGATAAGGCTGCAGTTGTGGCTGGGACTGCGGTTGTTGCGACACGTACGCAGACCGACCGACAATTCCAATTGCTACTGCTGTGTGTGCGTTTATCTCGTTCGAGTTTTTACCTATGCGCATTTTAAATTTCACGTGACTTTATATTTATTACTTTGAATATTGAATAATTCATTTTTATCACTGTTTCTTATTAATTTTATTTAATTTTCTTTTTACTCGATATAAATTATTTAACAGTGTTGGTGAACTATGATTTGAGTGATTATAGTGAGATGAGAAACTTCTTTTTTTAATTTTGTTTTTTAAAAAGTGTCTTAATAACTGATGTGATTACGCGACTATTATTATCATTACTATAAATTGATATTAAATAAAAACTATATAATTTAAAATCATGGATTATTTAAAAAAAATTAATCTAAAACCAAAAAAACCCTTTCGATCAATGTACAAAAAGGAGAACTTAAAAGAAGCTTTAATGGCCATTGAATCTGGTATGCCAGTCAACATGGCAAGCAGAAGATACAGCATCCCAAGAACTATTTTGCATAGTAAAAAACGAGCACGTCTTGCAAAACTTTCACCTACACCAGATACAGTTTTAAGTCCAGCAGAAGAAAAATCCTTGGTACAGTGGATTATTCATTGCAATGAACAAAGTTTACCGGTGAGTAAGCAGCATTTATTAAACAGCGTGGCTATGTTAGTAAAAGGTATGAACCGTCAGAATCCATTTGGTAATGGTAGGCCAGGACGTCACTGGTACCAGAGTTTCTTGAGACGACACGCACATGTCTCGGATAAACTAAGTGAGAATAGCCGAATAGCTAGAAATCCAGCTTCCGAGGAAGATATCCGAGGCTGGTTTGCAAAAACGAGCGAGCGTCTGAAGAGCAAGCGACTTTTGGATTTACCGGCCTCAAGAATGTTCGTCGTGGAGAATGTGCCGCTAGCTGGGCTTGATGGTGATGACGAGAAGGAAAGTCTATCGCTTTATATAGCTGGCAGTGCTGATGGAAGACTTGCACCTTGCATGGTGCTGTGTGATGGCGAGGTGAAACCAGAAGGAAAGACACTACCTGGCAGCTGGCTATGTAGGAGCTCCAACAATGGAACTGCATCAGCTGAATACTTTCATGAGTACGTCACCAGGACATTTTTTCTTTGGCTCTGCGACAGTGGGATTGTGTTTCCAGTTGTGCTGTTCTTGAATGGACGAGTATCGTATTTGACTTTGGATCTGACTGAGTTCTGTATAAGGAATAAAATTGAACTTGTGGCATTGCATCCTAATTCACCACATGTATTGCAGCCCATGGAGGTATTTTTGTTTCCATCATTGAGAGCTGTTTGGAAGGCTACTCTTGATAACTATAGACTAGAAGGGAAGTTCAATGAATTGACAAGTAAAGATGTAGTTATATCTTTAAAAAAAATTATTGATAGCTTTGATATTTCCAAGTTTATGAAAAGTGGATTTAAGGTTTGTGGACTGTGCCCACTATCTGAAAGTTCTTGCCATTTTGAAAGAATGCAGAAAAAAGTTGTAGGAAAAAATCAAAAAATGGTGATTATGCCATATAGAACAGATGAACTCTTTATGACATCAATGAAAAATCAGAATGTAATGTATTCACAATTTCTAGATTACATAGAGGAATCAATCGATGCAAAAACATTTGAGTCATTTAAAAATATAAATGAAACTGATGAATGGACTGGAAGGGTAGAAGACACAAGCCTATTTTACTTATGGAGAAAAATTTCAAGAGTAAAAAAAATGAATGATGAACTTAATGCTCAAAAGGATAATGAGAATGTTAATGATACCCAGGTTTGTAAAAATGTTTGTTTATATTTGGGCTTTAAAATATTATAAAGTAATATATGTAACACAATTTTTATTATTTCAGAGCAAAAGTATGGTAGATAATAATTCTCATCTTGCTATAAATGAAAATATTTCAATGAATACTGAATCTGATGATTCAACTTCTATAGAAGATGCTCTTGACTTTGAAAATATATAAAAAAAAAGTTCCTGATACAAAATTAACTAAGACTTAAAATATTTTCTTAAAGTATAATAAAAATGTAAAATTCAATCTTCTTATCAATAAAATGATTCATGGTAAAAATTCACTTACCACTATGCTCGTGTGTACTGTTTTCATTCGGGGTAAGGGTTACTAAATTATCTACGGCTACATCGTTGCAATCGTGGCCGTTCATTTGCACGACATGATGAGCACCATCGCGCTGTGGCGCATCACTGTAAAGGCTGTTTGTCGTCGAAGGCACAAGTCCGCAGTGTGAGTTCATCATCGGACTGCCGTCCGTAAAATGCATCGTAACTAAAAAATCATTTACCGATTTAATACATTTTTGTAACGTTACCATTTTTTAAAAATAAGCTAAAATTTTATAACGTAATGTATACACACTCCTATGAGATTGAAGTTCCATTAACCGCTCTTCTATGCAAAGAGCAGTCAGCCTGGCTTCGGCATCAGCGTCCCAGCAATCTTCCATTGTTTCCCTTATTAAGCGCACACCTGGCTTATCAACTAAAGTTGCTTCAAAAAGTGGTCGTGCTTTGTTTCGAGAAACCAATACTTGCATTTGATCAAACGTCGGATGCAGACCTACAAAAAATAGCAAATTTTTCATTGAATTTTAATTATTTGAAAATCGAGCTTAAAAAAAAAATAATGAATCAAAGTTCACTTATTTAGACAAAAATAAAATTTTTAAATTATATTCATCTTTACCGATTTCTTTTTCAAATGGCTGTCTGTACGCCGGTACTTCAATACCAGGAATGTAAATATCGGTGCACCGAGATACCAGTTCCCAAAGGATTATACCCATTGCATAAACGTCGATTTGCTTCAGAGAACTTTCACAGTCACGCAAATTTACGGCACCTTCGAGCACCTCAGGAGCCATGTATTGCAATGTCCCAACCTAAATGGTAATAAAAGAGATTATCAATAGAAATATAATTAGACAATTCTACATATAGTAAAAATATTTACATCATTAATTGATTTAGTTTCAGCATGTTGTTCCTCCCCATTAGAATAATACTTTGACCCTGAAATTTGAACTGCTAATCCTAAATCACAAATGCAGCACGTTCCGTCAGCCTTCAATAAAATATTTTTAGAATTCATGTCTCTGTGTGCAATGCAGGGTTTAAATTTATCTGCAATTAAATCGTATGAATCAGTGAAAATTACACCTTTATATAAAATATAATAAATTGAAAATTTTAATTAGAAAAATAATATGTTCCTACCTCCTTTTCGTATATCTGTATGTAAATATGCAAGTCCCTTAACAATTGACAGACCCATTTTACAAAATGTCATCCAATCAAAAGTATGGTAGCGTAAAAATTCCATTAAAGTACCATCTGGTGCATAAGAAAATACTAAAAGATATTCAACGTTACCATCCATACTTATTCTTTCATCAGACCCTACAAAGCAAACATTTAATTAAAAATTATATTTTTAAAATTTAATTTATGAGTGAATTTCATTACAAGATATTACCATAATAGTGTAATAATGAAGGATGTTCCATAAAAGGTAAACAGTAAATATCTCTCTCATTTAAAAAGTAACTTTGATAATGGCCAGGAAAAATTTTAACTGCAACTTCTTCATCTCCCATGCTGCCCTGCCAAACTGATCCATACTTTCCTTGACCTATTTTTAAATAAAAATTTTATATAAGTATATAATTAACTTTATCAGAAAATTAATCTTACTTTTCATTTTAAATATGCATACCAACTATTGTCGAAAGTTTTAAATGGTCAACAGTATAAGTACCAGTTCTAAGCCCATTACCATCAGCATAACTATCATTGTATGGCACTGGCTTTCCTAATCTCATTAATATAACATTTCTGTACACTTGATATATTAAAATCATCACTATCAATGTGACTAGTAAAACAGAAGCTAAGATTGTAGATGTTATAAGCATTACATCATCTGAATCTACTTGTTCCAAATATTCTGTTGCTGAAAAAGAAAAAAAATTAGTGAGAAGCTCTTTTTAAAATAATAAAGAAAAACAAAAGATATTCAGGGAAATCTAAATTTCAAAATATAATTAATTTGTTTTTAATATAGAAATGAAACAGCTAGAATAAAAAATAACTCAAATAATTAACTAAACAAAATGAAATTAAGAACTCCCTTACAGAAAAATAAAATAAACCAAATAAAAAATACCTGTAACAATCACACTTAAATTATTCTTACTTGCTGGACTGGTTAAAAGCAACTTATTTTCAAAAGGATCAGTAATATTAACATTACAATAATCTTCTCTACAACAGCAAAATTTAGCATTACTTATTGCTCTTGTCCACTTATTAGCTATGCATTCTACATTTTCACAGTCGTGACCTTCTTGATTCCAACACCCTAAAAATATAAAATATTTTATTTGTAAAGATAAGTTCTAAGTTGTAATATATAATTATAATTCTTTATATACATATAAAAATATACCTTGAAGAAAAATATTTATTTTAGTTCCATTTAATGTACTTTCTTCTTCCCATAGTGCATAGCAATATTGATTGCATTTTTCAAATTTGATATTATTTTCAGTCTGCAAAACAAAATATATCAAATAACAATAGAACCATCATCGTAGTATTATTTTAAAAATTAAAAATAAATCTTAGATTAAGAGCTATTTTTGGACTATCTATCACTATAAATAAAAAAATTTTTGTTGACCTCTTTTTTTGATTACAAAATATTCAATACAAGCTAAATTTATTTAAAACAAAGAATTACATCAATCTCACAAATAATTCATTCTCATTTCTATAAAACCTTTAAACAACAGCTACTTATTTAAAAATAACATGAAAACTCACCTGATTACGTTCATTGGTGTTAAAGGCATCCTTAATGTCATAAGCAGAACTCTGAGAATCAGAATCCCCTTTGACATCTCTTTTAGTGACTGCGCAGATCTTATCAGACCTGACCTGAATCAGGCCTGCTGCGCAGAGAATGGCAGCAACCAGCACAGCCTTAACAATAAGCCTCATTGCGTTTAGAATCTACACACAAGAGGCCAAACACTTTAAGAAAGAGATCAGGCTGATTCAGCGCTTGGCTGTGGCTGCTGCTCCTCGGCCTGCATAATTTCTTGCAGTCATATTGTCTGGTCTAAGCCGTTATCTCCCATAATAAAGTATAGTACATCCAATCGCCATCGTAGAATTGATGCAGAGAAATTATCATCTGTCAGTCTGGTAAGTATATCTTTCTGTTCAGCTTTTTTTCACCACTGACTCTATTATCCAAGAAAAGGCAACCAACAATACAAGCACCACTGCCAATTGCTCCAGCCTTGTCGTTTTGGTCCAGAACATTAACACGTCACAAGTAAATTCAATTTAAAATATTGTTCAAGAATTAAGACACACCAAGAACGACCAAGCCCCTGCTGCATAATAAACCCACACATATAAAGGAATATTATACTTATAGCCCTAACCCCACTTGACTCGTAAACAAAAAAAAAAAAAAAAAGAAACAAAAACACAAAACAAAAGAGAGGGGCGTCGACTGAAGCCTCTCTATTTTTTCCTTTTAACCCTGAGCAATAAACAATAACACACGGTGGTCCAGCATTTCAATCTCACACAAAGAGTCCAGCTTCCCAGAGAGTAAAAGAAGTCGGTTGGATTTAACGCAGCTCCGCAGAAGGGTAAGAAAGAGCGCAGAGTCAATCGTCGCTGCAGACACCCGGGCAGCTTCCCTTCTCCTCCATCTCCTCCTCTTATTTCTCTCTCTTACACCGTCTAGCCGGGGTGGCAGTAGAGGGCCTTCGCGAAAAAGGGAGCAAGAGGCGGCGGCGACTTATAACGATGAGAGAGAGAGAGAGAAAGCTCAACGAGCGACGCGCTCACTCTACTCTCTCTCTCATCAAAAGAGAGAAAGAGAGATAGAGCGCCCCGAATCGATAAAACTCGGTGTGCGAAAAAATCCGCACGGGAGGCGGAGGTGGCGGCGGCAGCAAACAGTATAGTGAGAGAGAGAGAGAGAGAGAGAAAGAGAGATAAAACATAGTCTGCCGGCCCTTGCCCCCTATATAATATACGTCGTCTGGCACGAGACGCACACTCATACCTACCTCTTTCTCTCTCTTTTCTGACCCGCCGTTCTTCCCCTCTAGCTCTACTAGTCTACTTATACTCTACACCAAACTTTCGGCCTTCACCGTTCTCTCTCTTTCTCTCTTACTCTTTCTTCATCAGCAACCTAAAATTGCAAGTCGCGCATATCTTCTTTCGTACAGCAAAAGCAGCAGCAGCAGCAAAAGTAGCATACCTACAACCAACGTTGAGGGGGTGGTGGCCAAGGGTCTTTTAGGAGGTAAAGGGCACCAAAGATAGAGAAAGAGTTAAATATGGGAGAGCAAAAGAGAGGGAAATAGAATCCCTTCTTTCTCTTCACCCCGAACGCGCGTCTGCTCCGGAGTCCGGAGTCGCGACTCCGCTTCTCTCTCTCTCTCTCTCTCTCTCTCCCTTCTCTCCCTTCTCTCCTCCTTCTCTTCCACTCGTCTGGTATGAAACACCGGTCTCGCGCGTGCGGCTGCGATTTTGACAGACGGCACAGTGCACACACACACATATACACACATTGCCGCAGTCAAAAAGAAGAGCGGGGGAGGAGAACAGAAAGAAAGGAGAGAACGAGACACGCTGTCGGCGTCGTTACATATATATACGCGGCTCTTAATCGCTCCCTTCCACCGGTATTTTTTTTTTATCTCCTACTCCTTCTCTTTACATATACGCATACCCAAGACCCATCGACATTTCGCACACTTTGCGCGTGTACATAATACAGCCTTCGATATCGCACATTTTTTTATGTATAGTTGTATGTGCGGGTGTGTGTGTGTGTGTGTGTGTGTGTGTAAACTCGTCGTTCTCCCATATCGCTCTCCGACGTCTAGACGAAGCTGGAGTTTTTGGGGTCTGGTGTCTGGTCTGCTGATGGTGCTGATGCTGGTACCAGGCGGGCAGGGCACGCGTTGCGAATTTAAAGGGGGGGTATCCCCTTTACTTAAATATATACTTTTGGCGGATGCCAAGTTATAAAGAGCAAAAGAAAGAGCTAACAGCAACAGCAGATGCGCTGATGTATATATAAGTGATTGACCTGTAATATGCGCGAAAGAACAGGTTTTTATTTTCTGAGAAAAATATTAAAAAATATGTATTTTTTTTTTATAAGGAAGGGGGGAGGAGATTAAAAAAAAAAATTAAAATTTATCATTATTATTGTAATATTAAGAACTTTCTGTATTACTATCACATTCCAGGCGTTACTCTTTTAAGGTAGATAAGTGTAGACGACAGGTTCAAAATATAATTTTACACAAAGTATACATTTTACCACACTGCGTCTTATGTAGGTATAGTTGGATTGTTTCCAACAACGTTAAACAAGTGTGACAAAATTTACATTTTCTCCTTAATATTGTTGATTTTATTTTTAATTAACGTAAACGTAACATCATCTAAATTAATCATTAATATTTATAGTCATTTACTTTGGTAACAACGTCAAAATAATAAATTGTTTATTTATCTGTTCAAAAAAAAATTTTTTTTTTAAAAGATAATAAAGTCTGATAAATCGATATATATCATTTAATTATATTTATTTATTAAGATAGCATATTTAAACATTGTAAAATACCAGTTACTTATCACTCAAGCACTCACTTATTAAAAGTTAATAAAAGGTAAAAGCTACCGCAAAAAAAAAAGAATATCCTATATATAAATGTCAATAACATAGATATCTTTAAAAATAAATGTACCTATAAACAAAATATTATTATTAATATGTACATACAAAATTAGAGTCATATGTATTGTTTGTATCTTTAGTTAAGAGAAGCTTAAATGTAACTCAAAACCCCGATAAAAAACTATGATAACCGATAATGAATTTCCAAATCATATATTTATTCGTAATAAATTGACCTTTGGGCAATTAAATCATCCTCAAAAAAAAAAAATTATATTCTCGGAGCTCTAAATAATACGAAAAAAAACGAGATTAATATAAAGCTTAAAATGAACTCACACACATACTCTCTGTGTGCTACATAATTATATCCTTATCATCTTAGCAATTGCAAACTTTATCTCGACTTATCACCGATTAGATGGAACTTTACACCGAATGAACTTCCTTCAATTTTCATCTTATACATTTTATTTATATCCAACTATTCATTGATAAATAACAAACTTGCATATTATTACAAAATTATATACCGTTACAAATTCCACATATCCGGATATAACAAAAACAGACTACGACAAATCTGAGACACCTAACAACAAGTTCTCTCCTTTCAAACCTATATATACACATACAATTGAAAAGCACATATCCACATGACAATAATATCAACACAAAATTTAGACTTAAGCTCTTTTCTATCTCGTTCATATCTGACATTATTATAAGCTTGCAAGCACGAAACTATACGTATACGACTCCGGTAGTATGTATATAGATACTCTGGCATGTTATACATGTATGTATAAACAATAGCCATCGCATGTGCGTTTCTCTCTCTCGAAAACACGTCGACAACTCGCAACAACGCGGGTATGTATACATAGTGGGAGGTGGTCGGTTATAGCATTGAATATTTCAATTGGCCGGAAAGCGCTTGCTTATACATTGTATGCATGTATTATACCGTTGAGCTTACCCACACCTATATGCTATATGTATAAATTTTCACTTACATATACGCATACATAAATAGTGTTAATATCACGAGAGATAGAGTGTATGTGAATAGGTATGTACGAATTTTGGAAGGAGGGTTTTAGGGTATACAGCATCGAATTTACAGCAGACTGCTCGTATTAGGCAACGTCTTTGAATTTTGAATATACGCGCGTTTGAGAGCTTTTATGATGTTGATTAATTTGGGATATTGGAGAGTTAATTAAGGAATTAAATTTAAAAAAAAAAATTGTATCATGTAAAAAAGAAAAGAAAATTGGTAAAATAGTATAGAAGTTTTATTCAAGTGTTATATTATAATATATAAAAAGAAAAAAACAAAATTTTAGTTTGTTACAAGAATGATTATTTTATAAGTATTTATAACGATTAAGCTGCAATTCTCTTGTGAGTCCATGGGCTGGATGGATCTTCTCTTTCAAATAAAATTCTATCTCCTATTAAAGTATCTCTTGCAAAATAAAATTCGATTGATTTTGGAATCATCTTATAGCCAATACTGCAACAACAAAAAAATTTCGAAAGAATAACAAAGTTTTTTTTTAAAGCTACATTTCAATAGTATATTTTTGTAACATGGGCATATTACTATTATTGTCAAACTGTCAAAGATTGTGAAAAAGATTAAGAACAAAAATAAAATAAAACTTATGTTCACATTTTTATCACGTGAAATTTCAAAATAAAATAAAAATTTTTGAAATACAAGAGAACGAGAGTTTCTCAAAAATCATATTTTTCTAAAAAAAATCCTATTCTTTCTATATTATATATCCCGATGTCAATTAAATCCCAAATCCTAATTTCGATCCAACTGTACACATCCAATCATACCAAAGTTTGACATAGGTCAAGAATACACCTACTTTGACAATTCATCAAATCCTCACTTTAAAATTAATTACCCTCTCTCATTCTCTCTCTCAACATCATTTTCTACCCCATCAGTGTGACCTATATAAACAACGCATCTCTATGTATATACCTACATATCAACACGAGTCAAATACCTTCCCTTCCTCCCCAAACCAATCGAAGCGCCTGCAAGAGCCACTACCCTGTATGCATTAGTGCGAGTATATCGTGGTAGTGTCAGGCGCTCGTATATATACTCACAAGTGATCAGGCATAGGCAGGCTCGTCTTCTTCTGCCGGAATTCACTCAATAGCTTATCGTGATGAGCTTTCAATTCGTCCCAATCAACCTCCTGGTCTTGATGGCAAATATAAGCTCGGATTTTACAGAATAACTTGTCTTGTTCGTATAGATCCAAATAATTTTCTTTATCAAGTACGACTATGTCGCCTTCTATTCTTACCTTTAGAAAATAATTAATTAATTTTTTTTTTTAAATTTTGTAAAATTTTTATTGTAATGATCTTAAAAAGAAAAAAAAGTTCTTACTTGTCTAGCCATTTTTTGATTTTGATCATTTATGTAGCTCCATAAAAAGCACATTGCAGCTGATGGTACTTCTGCCTTGAGAATTAAAGGTCAAGGATATATAATTATGTAATTTATATAGCGTTGATTATAAAAATAAATAAATAAACCAATAAATTCTTTTATAAAATGATAATAAAAATTATATTTGTCTAATTATCATAATTAATACGAATATTCAATGGTTAATTAATTAGGATAAAATAGGTATAAAAGTCTTTTAATCAATATTTATTGTTAATTTATTCTCTTATAAACATACCAGATCTTTTGTTTTTCTACTTCGATTATCTGTGTAAATCCAGAAACTGCCATCTTCTTCCAACCTTCTTAACACGACATGTCTAGCGCTGACTTTTAAATCTCTGAAAAATAAAAAAATTATTATTTGCTAGTCACGTATATTAATTGTATATATTTTTATGATAAAATTACATGAGGTTTTGACTTTTTTATCCTATTAAATTCAATCAACCTTTGGCAACTTTGTCAACAAAAAATTGTTTACTAATTTTTTTTCATTATTAGGCAAAGGATTACTAAACAGAGAAATATGAGATTATTCAATATTCTGTATTATCTTTTAATCTGTCAATAAAAAATAATATATGTAATCAAGGACATTAACAGGAAACTTTTGCTAATATATGGTAAAATATTTGTAAATTATAAATATTCAAATTCAAGATCGTCTCAAATAATCATCAAATCCTTTAATTTGATCAACACAAACTATTATATAAATTTTCAAAAATAATAAATAAGGAAAAATTAAAACCTCTACTAAGATTTATTAAAAATTATCATAAACAATCGAAATAGAATAAATTTACTTTGACACGGTGGCCAAACATAGAGCATTGGGTAGTCCAGTACAGTATTTGCATGCCTCCTGGTGCCAATCCTTGAACAGATCGTACGGACTATCGGATTTCAGCTCGATGTAAGCCAGATCCGATATTTCGTCAATGTTATTCGATGTTGTCATTATATTCCAGTTACTATCTATCCCTTTTGTAAGATCTTGGGTATGAGAATCTTGATTTGATTTGATGAAATATATAAAAAAAATAATTAATTTGTGTAGGACACTAATGAAATTGAAATTGATTGATAATAAATTTAATTTAAGCTTTTGCAAAATCTAATTTAAATATCTTGTTTTTAAGCTTGAAATTTAAAAATCTTAAAAGCACTAAGCTCATCAAGTGTATACACTACGTTTGATTCTACAAAATTTTTCATAGCCCATGAAAAAAAAAATCCAGAAAAGAGGCTTTTTCTTTATAGCGACGCCCAGGGATTTCATTCATACAGGGATACACAGGTATTTTATAAAGGGAGTAAAAGGAGGACAGTGCTATCGACTGTCTCGGTTACTCAATCGTCCAGGCATGGTCGTTCCGCGCAATCGTAATCCGATAGCTCTGCCCTCGCGTGCGAAATTACTCGCAATGCGCGTGTCACAGCTCCCGTGTCTAGATTCTTCTCATTTTTCGTTTTATTTGTTTTTTTTTATTATTATTAATTTTTTTTTTTTTACATTCTCAACGGTTTTTACGAATGATGATGCACGTGATTTATATTTTATATATAAATTTATAATTTGTAGAGCTTTGATGATTAACGCGATGAAAAGTTTATGTAAGTATGATGAAGTTAAATGGACTAGTAACACTGATGAGAAATGTTGATGGGAACTTTTGTTATATATGAGTGGGATTTTGATGATAAAGTGGTGTAAGAATGGATATTTACACTTAATTTTTTTTTTCTAATGTAAAAAAATTTAATATTGGGAATCACTAGCAGTGTGTGCATATGTGAAATAATAAGATAGATATTGCATTTAGTAGTTTACAGGGTTTTCGATTCAGATAAAATAAAATGATATAGGTAATTTGGTAAAATTATTAAAAAAGAAAAAAAATATTCTAAAAAAAGTAAATAAAAATAAGAAATTTATTGCAAACATTACTTATATAAAGCCTATCATATAAAAAAATCATTAATTTGGAATAATTTAATTTTTGTATTTATGACTAACAAACCACCGTCAATCAAAATATATATTTTTATATAAAATTCATAAAACTTAACACTCCTTATTATCCCGAATAATTTAATATTTTTATTTAAAAAATCAATACAGTATATCATAAAAAAATATTTAATACTATTGTGTATTCACATTTTCTAGAATTCATTTTACTCCATTGAAATTAAAAATATAATTAATACTTTAATTGAAAAAAAATTCACTTTGACACGCTTACACGCAAACGAGAAAAAAACTTAATTGCCAATATTCAATACTTACAATCTATACAAAAACAAAAAAAAAAATAAAAGAAAAACATATAGTGACCTATATTTCAACTTTATCACTCAACTACCTTCATTTCCATTAACCAACCTACAAAAGCTTTCTTTTTACAAATAAAAGAAGAAAAAAAATACTCTACAATAAGAAAAAAAATAAGCTTAATCAATTAAAGCACAACTTGCGCAATAAAATACCAACGTCTCCAGTCAAACAATATCCCGTAGATCCTCTTGCCAAAATTAAATTCTTCTTCCACTATTTTCCGTCAAACTAACTGAATTTTACAAAAAGAATATAAAAAATCCTAAAATTCAAAGCAATATTAAAACAAGTAAAAAATATAAATAATAAGAATCCGATCTTTACGTATCGAAGCCACTGGTATAACAAGAGTGTGCGCCGCAGCACACTAGGCTTCTGAAAATCTCGCGCGCTTTCGCACCTGTATGTCACTCGTATGTGTCTACTCTTAACCGCCTTTACCCTCCCCTTCCATCACATGCTCTTACATACATGCATATACCGCAAATTACACCTACACCCACTCGCAAGTGCATATATATATAACTATATGATCACATACGTTCTACCCTACCGCAGAAAAGAGGGTCGAGCTATCGTTCGTTCTCTCTCTCTCTCTTTTTTTTCTCTTTGTTGCTATATGTAATGCCTATGGCTATTCCACCTATGTGTGTATAGGTATGTATCACAGTTATACGCGCATCTCTATGTCTTCCCACCCACTTCTTTTACAGCCTCCCCCATCAAGGGATAACTGACCGCCGCATCGTGACCTCATTTTTCCGAGAGAGAAACCACTACCACCCTTATTCACAATATATATGTGTGTGTGTGTGTGTGTGTGTGTGTTAGTGTTAGTGTATTGCTCGCCTAGCCTAGAGAGTCTCGTGACTTTTTTTTTATGAGAAAAAGAGTTACTATGGTTCTCGACGTATGAACTATATAGGTATATGTATAGCTTCGACAGAACTTTACGCCTTTGAGACTTCACTGCATGGGCTTCCGCTTGTTTTTCGGCTTATATATACCTACCTACCTACCTACTATATACGAAACTTTTGAATTTTTGTTCATCCGGATTCACGATTTTTATATAGATATATATGTGGGTCCATGAGCTTTACTATGTTGGTATCGTATAAACTTTTGTTTACGTGAGATTTTTCTCGTAACTTTTGCATCTCTCCTCTTTTGATACTGTGTTCTTTGTTAGATGGTTTCTCTGTTACTGATACAGATGCTGCTGTTTCTATTCGATTATTGAATTTTATATACTGAGAATACCGATTTTATAGATAATAAAGTATGTTTTTTGAAAAAAGGATATATTTATGTTGAGATGATTTTATGTAGATTAAATTGAGTTATGTCAAAGAATTTTTTTTTTTTTTTTATAATAAAATTCTTTGGATTTTAATAAGTGACTTATCTTAACGCGTAAAATCTATTATAGATCACATTTCAAAGAATAAAAAAAAAAATTAATTTTAATGCAAATAAAACCATCTTCTCAATTACTATCATTAATCGGCTTAAATAAAGTTTACCGATTTATAAACTGATATAATCCACATACGCATCTCAAAAGCTTTAAAGCTCATTGACTATAACGATGCAGCTCTGATACCACATAGATATAAAAAAAAAATGAAATTATTTTTTTTTTTTCAAACATTTCTTTTCCCGACAATATTAGATTATATTATATATACGCCACTCCCTATATATAATCTCATATCGCGGGTGGAATACAATAGGGGATTACGAGGTTGCGGACGGTCTTGCATGGTACTCTCTTATATTATATACGGTAATAGAACGTCGTTCATGATGTAAAAAAAAGAAAAAAAAAATTTGCCTTGCATTAAAAGCCACAAAGTCGTGTCATTCTTTAGTATAGGTAATAGGTACGATGCAAACCGAGAAATTGTTACTTTCGATCAACGTCAGATTTGTATAATGCCACAAATTTTTACTTGGACGTAAATATTCTCTTGTATAAAAATCAATATAATATCTGTGACCTGTAAAGTAAATTATTTTTACTTTCTAATATTCTTGATGGTTATTGCTATACATTCTGCGGTTCGTGGAGTTTAAAAAAAAGAATTGTTTCTCAAGTTTACTTATGTATAAGGTTGTAGAATAAAAGTTTTAAAATTTAATGCTTTAATTGTGATATAATTAATTTACAATTAATATTTATTTACATTGTATCGTTGATATTTTTTTCTGATAACTAATTAAAAACTTTATTAATTTTTGACAAATTAACACGTAAATAAAAAAAAATACCAATGTTTACAATGCAGATATATTTTTTGTAAAACATCAATTTGAATATGTAAACATGGAATTTAAAAAATCTAACGCGACATAAGGTGTCGACATTAATCAGATATTTCTCACTGATTAGCTGATATTTTTTTTTTTTTTTTTTTTTTGAAAACATGAATTTGAATAAGTTATATCGACGTGCAGCAATGCATCAATCGATTTAGCAGTAAAGTCAAAGTGAAATGTTAGTATAGCTGCTTTTACCTATACCTATATGGTCGTTTAAACGTTCGATAATTGCATAGGAAGTATATTATTCTCAATGGGGGATAATTAGGCCTTGACAATCTCATCTACTTGGCAGTGATTTATTATTTGCAGGCCTCTAAGTATAATTACGTAAATAATGTATCGTCTTATGGTGACAATTTTAAAACATTTTATTTAAATTCAAAACTTAATTAATGCACACATTTTTTTTATTGATAATGATGAATTGAAAAATATTTATAATAATTGTTAATTAAGACAGTATTTTCAATTAATAACTAAGCGTAATGTGATGATAATTGTCTGTCTTATCTGATTTTGTAATTTGATCTATCATTTTTTTTTAATTTATGCATGTGTGTACATGCAATAACTACTTTATAAGTATATTCTAGATGATGTGTAAAAAAGATTGATAAGCGAAACTACTATTTTTTTTTGTAACATTTATATGTCTCTAATTGAGCATTAAAAAAACAATTACGTGCAATCAATTAATGAATGATTATTCATAAATGCATCTCTCTATCTATAAAACTTGAAATATTTATTTCACTTACGTTTTCATCGAAGGGCAAGCTTTGAGGAAAAAATTCTTAAATATCAATAGAATAAATAATTTTTTTTAAAACTGCTACTATTGCATAATTGAAATAGAACAGGTTTATTCAATCAAGTTGATGATAAAAATTGCAAGTATCGTAAAATAAATATACTAATTGATGCAATTCACGATCTTGGACAGATGGCAAAATTATTTAATTATTACTTTTTCATTTTTTTTTTTTTTTTAACATAAAATTATATATTACCGTATGTTTGTTTATCATGATTATATGTACATTTTAAAATCAAATCGTAAATAAAAATATTAGTCCGAACAGAAATTATATGTTTTCTACATTAACTCGAGTAGAAAAATACTTTGAAATTAAAAAAAAAATTTATAAACATTTTACTTTTTCTATATAATTTATTACTCGACTTTGTTATATCCAGTTGCCGCAAATAAAAATAATCATTCTTGAAAGCTATCAACAATAAGGAAAAAAAAGCATAAAGTGATTTGAAAAAAAAAAGTTTTACGTAACGATATTTTTTTTTTCTTTTATTTAAACGACGACACGATATGTCTTATATAAATGTTAAAGACGCACTTAATAGGTGTTATATATGGTTAATCGACAAATCAGCAGCGCAGCAATAATAGTACCTATATAGTAACGATGGACAAATGGTGATACCCTGACGAATAGATCATTGACATAACCGTTAGAGAGGGGGAAAAAAAAGGATTTCTAACTAATGGTAATTTTTCGTGTACATAAATACCCCACACATCTATACATACACGTATATAGAGACAAATCAATGATAATGTTATTCACGGAATGCATAGCATATACTCTCCATCAGGCTTTAAGTCTATTCTGTTTATATGCTTTGGACACATAAAGGCCTCTGTTGTTATATTGGTTCCGTCCTCGATTTCTATTGGCGCGTTAATTTCTCTCTCTCTATCTCTCTTTCTCTCGAGTTATCTATCGTCGTCCACGATATGATAATATATGCGAGAGATTTGTATATGTGTGGGGCTAATTTGTAATTGGTATGTGGTTTATATTTTGATGATGAATTATTATTCTATGCTTTTAGGTGATTCTTGAAATTTTGGTGAAGTGTATATGTATATGGTTGAGAAGAGTCATTTCAAGCGTGATATTTTAGGACGAGGATTGATTGTCTGTGTATGTACTACTATATTTTGGACTCTATTTTGAATTGTGAAATATAGGTGATCTTGATTTTGGATTGATGATTGGATGTATGTAACTTGACCAATCAATCAATCAATTTATGTGTCATTGTTTAATGAAAATGTATTGTTATTTTGGAATTTAGAGTAAAAATAAAATTAATTAATTTTTATTGAAATTTGTATGTTTGTTTGATGAATTAATATTTAAAATGTATTTTGAAAATTTTGAAATTGATAGTAAATAATACCTAATCTTTTGTAAATATTATTCAAATAAAACATTTGAAGAGGAATTATTAAAAAAAAAAAAAAATTAACCAATTAATAGATACCAGATAGAAAGAAAATATTTTTTTTTATATTTTTTAATAACTTTATTGGTTGCAAATTAATTGAAAACAAATTACAAATATAGTCACTTGTTTCATCAATGAAAATACAGAAAAAAACTAATTTGATTTATTGACATATCTCTTTTAATTTAATTAAAACATTATATCAGTTTTCGTATGAAATAACAATTGTGAATCAAATGCTACATTTGTCAAATACCAGAAATACCTACTATATTTTACATTGCCTCGAGAAATTTTTTTTTAAAGTTTATAATTAAATAATCCCAGTATTTCAATAATTAATTAAATAAAAAACTAAACTCATACAATTACATAAAATATTTTGTAATAATATTTGATAATAATAAATTCTCATATTAAACTCAAAAATAACTCAAACATAAAAATAATCATCATATATGATTAATTTAATTCTGTAATTTAATACAAACTACATTGTAATTTAATAATCAAAGCTTAATCTAATTTACAAATGCGCAGAATAACATTTAATAATGTATAACAATAACAATAACCACAACAAAATCAAATATCAAAATACATCCCTCTCATTCATAAAAAAAAAAACCTCAAAGCTTACAAAATTCAAATCATATATAAGCGACAAACGAAGGCGTGTAGTTTCTCTAATACCTCATCACATCTAGTACACTCCCATTAAAGAACAAACGCGCAATCAGCAAACGCTGGTAATCCGAAGTGTCTGTAATACGACTAATCACGTAGCTCGCATAGCTTCTCCTTATCCTCAGAAAACTACACGCCTACTTTTTCTTAGCAACGAACCAAGATAAATCTCAGTCTGAAAGATGTACCAGCCTACTTTTGTAGCTTCCTAAATAATTAATTATTGGTTGGTTGCAGGTGTTACTCCTGTAATTACAGTTGTTGTTGTTGTAGTTGGCTGCTGTTGTTGTTCTTCGACGTTACTTTGATGTATCAATGTCTCGCCATCCAATTTATCAAGATTTGGTAATCTACGTGCTACTTCGGTTCTCCATTGCTCGGTCTGTTATCATATACAATAATTTATGTAGTGCATTATTTTGTTTATTAATTAAAGTTGTTTGGTGTACTTTGGTATTTTTGTACGCAAGGATCGTATATATGCTGGGTCAAAACGAACATAAAAGGTAATGAGGATATTGTGAAAACTGAATCGATCCCAAAAAATATATATTCTACTGTACATTTTGAATTTTATATATTTTTTTCTTATATAGCTACGCTTATTTTCTTTTACAACCTTTTGCCCTCACAAATATCGAAAACTTCATTTAATACATTCAACCAAAAGCATAAACTAAAGTATAGATCCTAAAACTACATATCCTCATAAATGAACCCCACAAAGTAAAAAATAAATAAATAAATAAATAAAAAATAAAATGATAAAATTTACCTCTAAACCTTCAGTTATAGGATTACCAATAAAAACTAAATCTTGTAAATTTGGCATTTCTTGAAGTCTTGATAATTCATTCCATTCTTTTATTAAATTATTCGACATATAAAGTACACGTAGATTTTTTAATGCACCAACACCTTTTGTTTTTTCAATCGCATTATATGAAATCCATAATTCTTCTAAAGTATCACCTAATGTTTCTAAACCAGTGAATCCTTTTATTTGATTACGACTTAATGATAATATTCGTAAACGTTTGAGACTACTTATACCTATAAAATAATATTATTTTTTTTATATTTACTTTAAATTTTATTAGATAATTATAATTATAGGAAAAAATCATGCGTACGTGAGTTTTAGCAATAAGCAAATATCAAGGATCTCGTAACACCTATACTATATTCACAGTAGCACATATACACTTATTTGTTTTTATCGCTTAAAATACATACACACAATCCTTGTTATGTACCTATATACTCTAGTGCATTACGTTATAGAAGCTAATTATAGTTTAATATTACAAAAAAAAAGGAAAAAAGAAGTAGGAGAGTATAGGTAGGCGGAGATATAAGGTCCATAAAGAATTGGTAATCCAATGCGATATTATGTCGTCGTTGGGTGGCGTCTATTTAATCAACGATGATGGGGGAGAGGGAGAGAGAAATAGCCTTGGTCTATGCGATATATCTCTTGTGTGTGCGCTTGGACGTTAAAGCCTTTTTTTTTTTTTGTAGACTTTTTCCTTAAGACATATATGTGCGTTATGTAATTTTAACCAAGTAATATACTGCAATATGTGAGTTTTGTGCTGTGTTTGTTGTATCGAAATATTAAAAAATATCTATAAATGCAAAAATATAATGATTAAATTAATTTTAAAAAAAATGATACCTGTAATTTTTTCAATCATATTGGTAGATAATGATAGTTTTTCACAATTTGTTAGAACAGCTAATGAATTATCCATTTTTTCAATGGGTGGCCATTGAAATGTCAAGCTGACCTCGGTTGCATTAGCTGCCTCCTCTCCGTTATCCTCCTCCCAACGTTTTATCGCGTCTTTGCATGTAGTTGGTTTACCAGCTGACATTATATTGTCAACTTAGCCTTTGCTGTTTAGTGTACGAGGTTACCAATGTAATTTTTATGTGGAAAAATTGATGTTTGTTTATTGGTTTTTGGTCCAGTATTTGCAATTTTTTTCTGTATTTATTGATTTTATCAATGATGATTCGCAGAATTTTATTATGATAAAAAAAAAACTATTCTTGTTTACTATGCACAAAAATAAACAAGAATTTTTAAAATATTTCTTTTTTTTTAAATCAACAAAAATAAACTTTTTTTTAAATTTATTTTAGTACACTCAATTCCGAGCTCCGAATGAACTCGATGAAAAAAAAAAATTTTATATTCTTTGTGAAAATGCAATGTAGGTTTATATTCTCTCGTAATCTTACAACTTGTTCTTACATCCTTGAAACTGGAATATGCATTTCTACAAAAATATTTGGTGAAAAATTTTTTAAAAATTTTTCGACCTGAGTTTGTCCCTCGAGGCGGAAATATTTCTGGCAAGATTCCGACGTTACGTTTATATAGATATAAGTTCCTTTTCCTTCTGTATGTATATATATGTATACCTGTATGGGCAAATGAAACGAGATTCTCAAGTCGAGGTAAACTTCAATTTATGAAACGATGAACTTGCTAAACTTTGACAAACCAATTTCTGAAGAAAATGTCGATTGCTTTTAATATCAAGATGCTCTTCTTGAACACGTTTTACTTATAAAGATCACTTGAGTTATAACAAACTCAAACTTTAAGCTTATATCCATAGACACAGAAAAAAATAAATAAAAAATCTTCTTACTTTTTTAGATAACAAAATCACACATTTACATTTCAGTCCAAACAAAATATATATAGCACTACCAGAGGGACAATTAAATTTAACGAATGAATATTTACAAACGACTAAGTGCTTCGCCCAGGACACGTTGAAACATTCGAGAAATGGAATACAGTGAATAAAGGTTGCTAGGAGAAGAACAAACTTTTAGTCTTTGCTTGCTTTAACTATACATACGGTCGAGTTAATCGATTTTCCACCACGTGCTTGCGAGCGCCCGAATTGAAATTCCGTATACGATCAGAAAAAGAAGAAGAAAAAAAGTTTCTTTCGTGTTTTATATAAGCGACTTTTTACCAATTGCTTTTTTTTTTAATAAATTGCAGCTTTTACCTGTACTATCTTGAAAATTTGATTTTTTTTTTCATTTATTTTATGGATGATGGTATGAATTAGTATAGTTGAAATCAAGTGGTTTGGACTATATGTATTAGGATGAATGAGTTGATTTCTAGAGGGTCTATATTCGTGTTTTGAATTTGACGGGTTATTGGATGTCGATTTGTGCAGATGGTATATGGAAGAGGTCACTTAATATGCGTTATATATAATGTTGTTGAAATTTTCGTACGTTATCGATGTAATCGATAATTGTGATGGAAATTTATTTTGATTTTTGATTTAATTAATTATATGTGGTGTCTAAATGGAAGAATGTTTAATTAAAATTTTACATGGATTTTATTGAGTTGGAAGGGTAGTTGTAATATGTGAATATTTTATTGAAAAAAGGCTTTTGAATATGGAATATATATATATATATGAAATCGAGTTAACGCTAATTATATAGCTTCCCTCTTGAAAGTTGATAATTATTATTATCAAATTTAAAACGTATCGTAAAATTTTATTTTGATAAATTAGCATACTTTATTTTATTTTATTTATCTTTCCAGGATTCAAAGGCTTATTTCAGAAAATAATAAATTTTAATATATTTTTTTTATTTTAAATATTGGGAAAACGATAAAGTAATCTGGTATTGCCAACAACGATATTTTTATTTTACATTATAACAACCAATTGTAAAATTACAAAATATCACTTATCCTTTATAATCGGGCAGGTGACATATTTGGTTAGCGAGAAACTTTACATACATTTTTTTTTTTTTAGGTCAAATTGTGACGCTGGTCACGTATCTTACTAACTATAGAGATAAAAAATAATTTATAAAAGTACAATATATTAATTCTATAAATTACAAAAAGTAAAATATATTTATAATAACGTTTCATAAATTTTCTTCTTATCTTAGAATAAACAAAAATGATATATTATACATTTATTTATAAAAATACAATATTTTATAATTATATATTTATGGACTAAATGCAATATCGAGCTCTTGAATTATATTAAATTTATAATTAATTGATACTCGTTAGAACAATAATGAATTAACGTTATGAACAATTTTAGGTAAATTAATAATTTGCTTGACTCATATCCATTATATTACAGGCATTCCATTAATCTATTAGCTGCTATTGTAAATCTGCTAATAATATCTACTACACTATTGATGCAATCTAATAATAAAGGCTCTCACGTGACATTGTTACAAATTATAGTGAACCTGGAAATTTTATTAAAATTTTTTTACTATAAAATAAATATATTCAACTTTACATTAATAATCTCTAAATTAAGTCGTAAAAAATAATTTTACAAAAAGCTCTTGACACACATATCTGCAAAGGTTTTTCTTCTCACTCATTATCACACATCATAAAGTCTTCTTTATTAAAATAAAATGATTAAAATAATTCTCATAAATACTATGAGAATTTAAAACACAATCTTCCACTTTTACAAATAAACTCAATAAAAAAAAACACTTCTGCATCTTGATAAAAACAAATTATTGAAGTAATTTTTACATTATTTGTATTATGGTAACTTCATCACTTCAAAAAAGTAAATACTCAACTCGAGCATTTATCAATTTGTTTCTTTGTCTTGAATAAATATTCTAGACAACACTAGAACAATTATTTTAATTGTCTCCATTCTATATCAGCTGGCTAGACAAAGAAATTAAAAAATATAAGTCCAGGCTGTAAATTAATCAATATCTTAACAATTAATTATTTTTCTTTCAGCCTATGGTAGAACGAATCCAAGCAAGATTCGATGAAATTTGGTCATAAAGTCGAGGCCTATCGACTCCGGATTTTGAGCAGGCGATTCGCCAACTACCCACTCCAAGCAGGGCCCAACGTCGGTTATCCGAAAGTAGACAGAGCATTGGACTACCGGCAACTTCCTCTTCCTATAAACAAAAATTTTTTGATTTGTTACTATTTAGTTATTGTTAGTTTACGAGAACACAAATTATTTATCAAAATTACATTGTACAGCCAAACTAGGACAAAGTGATCTCACTAAAAAGTAATCAAAAAAGTATCCTTACAACATATTTTTAATACACATCCTTTGTAATAAAACTAAATTATTTCACAGCCAAGGTTTTTATTATTTGCACTTCGACTGGCTCCGTATAGAAAGCACAAAAGCGAAACGAAACGACTGCGTGTAAAATTAAGGTAAAGTTTATTACTTTGTGTATACCTATAGAATCCGAGGCCAAGTAATACCACCAGGATGCCCTTTTGTTACTTTTTTTTTACAACTTTTTTACTCTGATATCTAGAGGATGACTTTGAGAGACCGAAATAAAGGATCGCGAGGTCAATTACGTTTGTAATTTGCGAGATGAATTTTACGAATGAAAAGAATGAAATAAAAAAAAAAAAAGAAGAAAGAAAGGTTTTCTTACCGTACAATCGTCGCTTGGATAAACTGCCTCTGTACAAACACTATTCACCGAGGCTATACTAACATTTTCACATTTTTCCATTGCGCTGTAAGTTAGCTGTACTCGTTGCAGTAGATCACCTAGAAAAAAAAAATTAGATTGATTAGATGATGTATTAAAATACAAACATTTAGAAGAAAAAAAAATTGATACTTACGATTTTTGGCCCATCCAAGTGTATTACACTGCATAGCTTTAGCAACGAGATCGTTACTTGATGGCAAACAGACTGGACGTACGAAATCCGAGTATGGAGCTACAGGGCGATCGAGTTTTAAAAGAACAACTGTACTACCCTCAACAGGAGATTTTATCATTCCTACAATATGACGTTCTTGTTGCCAAGGTGAATTACTTGTAAGACGTGTCGTACCCAGTCTTGCTAACCATTCAGCTTTTGGTTGACTGTGATTTGTTATTTTGAAAAAAAACAAATGTTAAATTGTTATTTTATTTCATTTATTAATTTAAGAGTGTTGAATTTTTATGAAATATTGTTTATATATTAATAGAGTTTGAACGAGATTTTTCCAATTTTCCTATAGGCATACTCTTTAGAATAAATTAAGTGTTAAAAAGGTAAACTTTAATATCAGCCTTTAGTCGTAAATTTCACCCTTGCATAGTATTATAAAAAAAATTTATCTTATCATAAAATCGTAAATGGCTTGCTTATAACAGAAATATAACACCTTTAAAAAAATTTTTCCAATCTTTTCCTGTCCCGATAATAACAACGACAATCTACAATATTTTAAAAAGTTTAGTTTAAGTACACACTTCCTGATATCGTAACAATTTTCGCGGGTACATACACAAACTCTGTGCTTTTCATTTCAAATAGGTCACTTTAGTTTAAGTGTCTCTCTCATTCACTGTACTAAACTACTCGAATATAGTTACTTTAAAAGACCTGAATTTTTGCCAATCGTCGTACAAAAAAAAAAATTAGGTAAACATACCTGTCCTCTTAAAAAAAGATATATTTGCCATCTAATTTATTTAAATCAATTAGCTCCCAAAATTTTAATAATTTTAATCTCATAAAAAAAAAAGAATTATGCAAAAAGCTCAAACAGTTTTCAGCGTTAAAAAGTAAATCTTTAACACCTATAAAGTACACACAAACAGTTAAAAAGAAAAAAAAGAAAATAAAAAGCTTATTTCACCGAGAGTAAAATTAAACGTTTAATAAACATGCCTATGCAAGCCAAACCAGTAAGTAAAGAGTGTAAACATTAAAAAAAAAGAGTAATTTCTGATAATTACCCAAAAGCACCAAAGTACACCTATATAAAAACCTCACGCGCTTTTGTATATAGATACACCCTTACATAGTAGAACCCGCATTCGTTAAATAAATTCATCAAAAAAAAAAAAAACAGCCTCAAAAGCCGACACACACAAAGAGAAAGAGAGCCACCGTCACGATCAAGCATCCCTCTTATTTTACGACATGAAAGGCAAACTGAAGTGAAGGCATGTATAAAAGTATAGAAGAGGTATAGGCGAGAAAAGGTATATGTATATATACACATAAAAGAAAGCACTCACCCTTGAAAGCAAGAGGCTGTAGTGAGTAGCCAATTTGACGAGACGAGGGTAGCGTCACAGACGTGATTTTCCTCTTTGAAGAGAGCCACGTGCCAGGGCCAGTCTCCTGGACCTGCTATCTTTGCTAAAGTTTTACTTGGTGATCTGCTACGTAGACCCTGTACGCCGCAAGCTGTATGAAAGATATATAATATGTATTTGTGTGTGTATGTGTGGGTATGAGAGAGTAATGGTGTGATTTTTTTTATATTTTAGGGTATATAGGTTTATGTTAGAGAGTATAATACGGGGAGAATCGATTAGCACTTGAGAAAGAGGCTTTTTGGTAATTAAATCAAGTATTTATTGGCTAGCCATATAATATATACTGGCTACTTAACTGGTATGTTTGCGCTCGTAATTGATCTCAATTAAATTTTAGCGTATGATTCTCTACTATAGCGTTCATAATACTAAATTTTATATTATATTGAATTAATTTTTAAAAATTAACTTTATTTTGTTCATTTACATTATTTACTTTTAGTTTTAAAATCTCAACTAAATTAGAAAAACGTGCCTCTACAAATTAACCAAGAGTAAAATCAGATTTTAAAAAATAAAAAAAAAAAATAGTAGTAGCATATTCATAATAATAACAACAATAGTAAACTTACAAAGCTCGCCACATCGGACGTACATGACCTGTTTGCTTGGACAGGGAGCTCTAACGAAGCTGATTTCCGGCGCTGCTGGATCCTGCATTTGAACGTACGGCACGTCCACCTCTTCGTCCACTTTCACTTCCACAGATCTTGCACCCCTGTCAAACCAAAATGTCCACATTAGTAGCTATATAGCTGTTACACCATATACTCACTCTCTCGTTATCTTATCATACGTCTATTTCTCTCTGTCTCTTTGTTAAAATTCGATTTTGATAAATGAAGGACGTACAGTTGTGATTTTTTAATGCATCAATCTTAAAATTAGTTCAATCAAGTAATCATAATCAAATTAAAAATTTTATTGTTATATAACTATAAACTTTTATTTTATCTTATTGAATAACGTCTAGTCAACTTTTTTTTTTTAAATCTCAAAAAAAAACCCAGTAAAGACCAAAAGAGTCAATAAAAAAGGGTAAGTAGTACTTGTAAGGTCAAAAGTGTTCCTCAAGTATAATCCTAAAACCACTCGATAATACAGTATATATATAGACAGACTTACTCGTATGTAAGAAGGTTACAAAGTGAATTTGCAGTAGTTTGTAAAACAGATTTCATTTCCGTGTCGGTCAAAGTAGCATTTAGACTCTCGGTACATATTTTACCAAGACTACCACGTTCGTTAAAAACAACGTAACCCTCAGACCAATAACGTGATGGATGTGCACCATCTGATGGTTGAAGTTTAAGTGATCTTACACTTGGTGCTAATGACACTGTGAATTAAAAAAAAAAATAAAAAAACATTTTTAATACACTTATAGGATACCAAGAATAAATAACAATAAAATACTCACAACAATCACGTTCATCGCTACCACTTGGACAATCGATTTTACCATCGCAACGTTTAGAACGTGGTATACAAGTGGTACCAAGACCACAGTGGAGTTGACCTTCCCGACAATAAGAACAGTCACGTTCGTCACCAAAGTCAGGACAGTCTATTACACCGTCGCAGACTCGTGAGGATAAAGCGTTTGCTTGAAGTTCTCGAATACAGCCTGTTGAATGTGGGTATATATGAATTTATATGGGTGTGTGATGGTAGAGTTGAGAGTATTTGAATTTTAGATTGATAAAGGAGGAGATGGAGAATTTTGAGAAAAGTTTGAAGTAGTTTGAAGTTTTTTTTTTTTTTTTTTTTTTTTAAAGAATGTCGTTTAATGGATATGCTTTTGTTAACATTGCGGAAAGTAGACTTGAGAAAAAATTGAAATTCTTCTGTTAGTACTTTAAGATAGATAGCCTTTGACTTTGCGACTTGTTTATTAAGAAAGTTTAACCGGCATAATTTTGAAAAAATAAAATTCTTGTTAAACTATACTGTCACTCCAATGACTTTATTAACAAATTTTTGTTCTTCAAACTACTAACAAAGTTAGCAAACAATTTTTTAATATAAAATTAAAAAAAAAAAACAAATTTCAACTATAAAAAACAATAATCTTACCAGGTTTCGAACGACAACTGCCTTCATCAGCATACTCAGGAAATTTAGAGCAATCAAGCGCAGCTCTTAATCTATCCGGTAATCTACTACCACAACCAGACCAAAATTCTCGACAGAAGCTACGACACGGTGGGTTGACTGCATCTTCACCGTCAGCAGGTATACATGCCGGTTGCAGCACCTGACATATGAAGTCGTAAGCGTGTTTGTAACATTCGGAATCAACCAGTTCTCTGTTGAAACAAAAAGGATTATGTTTTAGATTAGTATATCGATTGATTGTATTATCATTAGAAACAATTATTTATTATTCATCTCTTACCTAAATGCAATAATATCATCATTGACCTCATCCAAATTGGTATGACCTATAATATTAGGATATGACGTCGTATTATAAGGTAAATGCTTGCAATAAGAAAATTCAATACGACCACATTGTCGTGGTGGTCTTGGTGTTGTACTCGATGGTGCTGGTTCCTCTGTTGTACCATTTGATTGTAGTAATGCTAATCTATTCGCTGCACTTACACTTTCTTGAACTTCCAGACTTGATCGTTCGATCGTTAAATTTTGAAAGAATTGAGGTTTGGTAACTTCGTGATTTAAGACGCCTAATACGTCGCTTCTTTCTACGTTACCGTAACGCATGTCGAAACGTAGATCAAAGTGTACCATGAGATCGATGTTTTCCGTACTGTATATGGATAAAAAAATATGTTCTTTTGTTATTTAGATGAATATAATTTATGGTACTGTTAAGGGAAAGGATGTGAGGATAATTATTTAGTTTTTTTATTATAAAAAACTTTTTAACGTCTTTGATAAATCGGATAATCTAGTACACATAGTAGTAATCTATTACAGTAAAGAGGCTTGAAATTATAACATAAAAAAAAATGACATTACATCCGTAGTCTTTAAAAAAAAAAGAAAGAAAGAAAAGATAATATCAAGTTACACACTAACGTACTCCTCGTTAAGTTACCAACGACATACGCATATGTATGTATACTAGCATAACAATAGGGTAAAACGGTAAAGAGCTAGGCTTTATACGCACATATATATGTATCTCTCACGAAATTCAACACGCATCAGAATGGAATTCCGTCCTTCATATATATAACAAACGAGTTCAACTATAATACTATACTCTTATTACTACGTCTCGTTATACTCTCTTTTACTTTTCGTTTACGGTATTACTTATCTTCTTTTTTTTTTTTATTTTCGCTTCTTTTGATCTTTCCTTTTTTTCTTTAATGAAATACTCGATGACTATAAAATTTGATTACTTTGTTAATTAAGATATAGCGTTTCGAATTGACTTTTTAAAAACCCGTTAAAAATCAACCGTTTAGAGAAGATTAAATTTTAAAATATTTCAATTAAAGGTCTCTTATCCGTGAGAATAATCCAAATCTTAAAGTCTCATAAAATGATAATATACAATATCATAATTATACCCATTAACAATATGTATATTAAGATAAACATATCCAAGATCAAATTCAAAACTATATCATAATCAAATACGAATTTTTTTTTCACTACATAAAAATAAACACCAAACAATAATAATAATAATAATAATAATAATAATAATAAAAAAAATAAAATGCGAATATACAGATCCTTAAATCAACTCCTTTCATTAAAAACTTTTTAGCGCAGTCTAGCGTATACGTATCGTTATATATATATATATATATATATACATCATCAAAGAGTTTTCCTTTATCTCGAAAGTTACTTTATTACCCGCGTCTTTTTAACTTCTCCCCGCTTCTCCTCTCTTCTTTCATCTCATCCATTTCCTTCTACCAAATCATCAATTTGAAATACAATGAACTCTTCAACAGCATTCATTATTATTATTATTATACGTTTTTATGTCGATTATTATTATGTACCAAAGTACTTTCGCTTTTCTTATTCTCATCTTGAGCAATAATGCGGTTTTATAAAAACAGTAGGCATCATATTATTTGATAATTCGATTTATCCGCGAAAGTCACGAGCGTAAAAAAACATTAGAGAAGAAATAAGGTAGGGGACTTTTAATTATCCTGCAATTTTCTAAGCGACGTACTCACTCTCATCTCGGATGAAAACGAATATTTTCACTAAATTCGCTAAAAGCTTCTTTCTTTCTTTATCTATCTTTTTCTCGTATTAGAATCCATTAGCAGGACACAGTTTTAAAAATATCCGGGATTCCACCTCGGTACCCTCAGAACAAAAAAAAAAAAAAAATAAAGGTTTGGCGATGTTTGCTCGAAGAGTTTGAAAAAAAAAAAGAAAGAAAAAAAAAATCGGAAAATCCCGGGTATTGGAAGAAAATACCTAGTCAAGCTTGGTCGCAATTGACGTGGAAAATCGAAGCTTCCTTTTAAAGTAGAAGGGGGGGGGGTGACCTTTGGGTTAAATAGTGAATAAGAATGCAAGAGAGAAAAAGAAAATTGTGTGCGCGAGCAATTTACCATAAGATAAAAAGAGAGAGAAAGAGAGAAAATTGGAATTTACCCTTTCCCTCCTGATGATCACAGATCGGTAGATCGTCTGAATACAACTGTGAATTTTAGCTTACCAAGCTATACGCGTATCATAGTCTATACTATTATCTTCGCTGTGTACATCAGTTCGATATTATGTACCAATGAACTGTGATTTCAGATCAATTTCCTTTCTTTTATTATATCCTATTTTTAATGAAGTATTTACTTGAGCACTGGTGACTTTTATCCTTTCTTGGAGGGTAATTAGGAAGTAAGACGAATTTAAATAGCAGATACTTAAGGTTGAGAGATTTTAAATATAAACGAGAAAAAAGAAAAAAAAATGAACTTGGAGTTGATGATAAGGAAATAGAAAAGAGCAGAACATTAATTTACCGTATAAGATGAAAATTTATCGATATATAGATATGCGTATGTGTGTATTTACCTCTTACCGAAAATTCGGGTATGTAATGGAAAGTGGGTCGAACCCTGGATATTTCTCGAACGTAAAGTATAGAATGAAGAGGAGTAGGAGGAGAAAAGCGATCGAGCGAGAGAGTAGACCACATCATCAATTCGAAGCGATAATGGAAGGTCGATGGGTATGGAAGAGGTATAGGTAGTATAATACCCCCCCATCGATTACTCACCCGTCCAACGCGAGAATCTCAGCAGCCACAAAAGGTATCTGTAGCGGACTACGTCGAAACAACAGATTCAAACGGTCACGGTAGACGCGTGAACGTTGACGAAATGCTTCTGTGCTTGGATCTGCAAGCTCGGTTATAAAAGCATCGCCATTGGTTACGCGAAATGTTGCTAGGAATACTTGATCGTTGGGTAGATCTGATAAGAGAAATGTTGCTGTGGATAAAAAAAAAAAAATTTTAGAATTAATTTTGATGATTTTTATATATGGTATGTGTTAAAAATTTCAATTTTTTTTGTTAATTAAGTTTGTGAGTTTTTTTTTTTAAATTTTTTAAAAATATATAGTTATTTTTGTTAGAATATTGTTATAAAAGTGTATAAGCTGGGAGTAAAAAAAAAATAAAAATTTATACCATGAATTTTCGTTTCCTGTATGCATGCATTTTTAAAACTCTACTCAAAGTAGCTTATGAAATTCAAATGTTAGGGTATATATGTATTATCATTTTTCTAGCTAAGTTAACTTTATACCTATGTACCAAGCAAAAAAAAAAAAAAAAATACCTTTTGCATACTTATGATTAATTTCGTAATTTTAAAATCATTCAAATATTTATATTTACATAACACTTAATTATAATTACTCACACAATAAATAAAAATCATTCAATTATAAATTTTTAAATCACAATATATACATCAAAATTACAATAAAATTTAAAACTATACCAATTCTCCTCGAAGAAATTCACGCTCTACTGTATAAAAAGGTGCGGCATATTATAAAGACCCCATAAACCGGAAGTAAAAAAAAAAAAATACGACATTACAAGCTTGAAGCTATATATTTCAAGTGTATCACACAGAAAAGAAAGAAATTAACCCGGACGTATATATAATAGAAAGCCTTCAAGAGCGTCGGTTCACGTCTTTAATTGCACACGCCAAAAGCCTCTTCGTCGCGAAAAGAAAAAGAAAGAAAATAAAATAATAGTACCATCAGGGCACAAAAATCGTAGTTATATATATCGCGTCATTGCCATCGTCATAGTTTCTTTTGCGGCTTTTTAGTTTTTTTTATTCTTTTTGGCAAAAGGAAGCAAAAGCAAAGCACTTCAGGGCACAACTGTATGTCTGTGTATGTGTGTGTGCGAAAATGGAAATTCTCTCGTTGTGAAGGAAATAAAGAAAAAAAAGAGAGAAAGCATTTCTCTTTTCCTGGCTTCTGCTACTGCTGCTGCTGCTGCTGTGTGACTCTTACTATTTTGCGTTCTCTTCGAAGGCTGCAATGCGACAAGCTTCAGGAAATCGGCTTCCCGGTTGACTTGGGTTACTTGGTTCTTTTCTTTTTTTTTGTTTGATCATTGTTTTATTTTTACTTGGTTTTACGTTTGGTTCAACACCATAGGCACTAACGCATATATTTGAATCTCTTAATTAAAATGTCGATTTGATTTATGAAAAGAATTTTTATTTTAGTCGTTTATTGGAATTTTGACGACTTGCTAAATATTTGTTAACAGTTGTATTTTTTAGAAGGTATTTTTGAATTTTTTTGCAATTAAAACAAACTTGTCTAGTATCTTTTTTTCCCATTTTTACATTCTGAAATGTATGCGATAAGCAAACATCAATTTATGCATACATTCATTTATGGCATAAATATGACTCAAGCATTAAAACCAAAAAGCTTTCACTATATACATAACACGTAAACATTATGTTTTAAAAAAAGCAAATATTTATTCAACAAAAATAAAAATAAAAAAAAACCTTCAACTAAAATTTCCAAACAATTTTCATAACACTACAAGTCAAATATTGCTACCAGCTGCATCTATAAATATAATCGATTTTTTAAAAAAGAGACAAAACAACATTGATCCATTAAAATTTTTAAAATCGTATAAAATTCTCACACTTCTCTACTTCAAATACAAAAAAAAAAAGGAAACTAGAGTAAGTACAAAACAAGAAATTGTAATACAATTTTTTTTTATCTGAACTATAGATACAAGGAAAGTACAGGTTCTTGTGTCTATACAGAATCACCATCTACTGCCAGAATAGCGGTTCCTTCTGAACCTGCATATTTGCATAATGCCTTGAACTTTCATACCCAAACTTGACCAAGCTCGTTCGAAAACCCACACACCACTTGGTTTACTCATAGGTAAAAACAAGGTCATGGGCGTGTATGTGTGTATGTATGTTGTTTAAGTTTTACCGGTTGATAAATCGATGTCGTTTTGTACATTTTAGCTTGTCTATATACGCAGTTCCGTGTTTTACTAACAAGAAAAAAATTTAACGAACAAGTATAGTTTCGTTAGATACATAAACCGGAAACAAATGTTGTGTTCATTTGATTATATCGACCACCAAGACAGAATTTCACTCTAATATAAAAATTTTCAAAACACTAATTTTCTATCAATCTATCGTCCATACTATCTTTCAAACTTATCCCCCCACACAACTAAGAACAACAACAACCAAACATTATTCTAAACGTATCAAAAAAAGCTCTCGTTCCACAACCATCCCCAATACTTCCCACACAAAATCCATCAAAATCTCATCACACACCAACACCATCATTTTTTCTTCAACCAAAAAAAAAAATTAAATAAATAAATTCAAATTCCCATCAACCAAAAACTACATTCACCCTTTGTTTCTTAAGAAAAAAAAAATAAATAAACTTACATCCTAAGTAGACAGAAACACCAGCGACAAGTAAAAAAAGTAAAAATGCTGCCAATACACAACAGCCACACCTGTACTGACTTCCAAGTTTACGCGTAAAACGTATATCACTGTCTGATGATAATATTGAACTTGGTGTACCAGCACGACTGAAACGACGTGTGCTTACTGTACTTACTGAGATCTGTAACAAAAAAGAAAAAATATAAATTTTTATTATTATTTAGTTGTTTATTTTTTATTTTTTAATTTTGATTTCTTTTCATTTTAAGAATATAGCGTTTGATTATAATCAAAATTTAATGGTTATAACGGTCGCGTTATGTATATGAAACGGTAAATTAGAAAATTTAAGTAAACAGTAGGTATAATATAATTTCTGTTGTGTGAACTTTACTTATGAATTAACACAAAAGAAAAGAATGAAACAACAAAAAAAAGTGTAGCAGAGAAAATGACATATCTCAGTGTAACACACCGGTCTATTGTTAGACACCAAGAAAATAACATGAATTACACTTACATACATACATACATACACACTATAACTTTATATGTCTATATATCGCTGCCTCGGAAGAAGAAGGGCACAACTCAGAATATAGCGATAAAAACGTAGCTCTGAAATTATTACGAAGAAAGGCACAACATCAAAAATTATCACAAAAAAAGTACAATTCGTGATAATTACTTTGTAATAATTTCTGATGTTGTACCTTTCTT
>JAPYZE010000569.1:0-35000 GCA_030522805.1 Leptomastidea abnormis
TATATATATATATATATATATATATATCACCTATTTTGCGGCTTTTGTATCTTTGATGTCGATGTTTAGTATGATCGTTTTGTAAATTTTGTGTGGGAGAGGCTTTAGGGCTTTTGGAAAATGTTTAAAAGACCACCTGGTGTATTATACTGTTTTATATAGATATTTTGGAAAAAGATAAGGAAATTGATGATTTAAAAATGACCGAATTAACTGTCTTGGTGTTTGATTTTATGTAATTAAAATATATTAATGAATTCTTTTTTATAATAATGAAAAAAAAGGTTGTTTCAGATTTTATTATTATTTTTTGCTTTTAAAAATAAAATTTTTTTTTAATTAATACAATATACGTACTAATAAAAGAACAAAAGAAAATAACAAGTATAAAATGTTAATTTATTTCATTACTTGTTATCTTACAATCATTTTTCAAGGAATCATCAAATTTTTGTAGAAATATAAGTGATTTCATCAATTTACAATTATTTGCCATTTAAATTGATCGTTTGATTGTTTGGCTTTCCATTATTTTTAATTAAATTATAAATTGAATTGGGTAGAATAACATTCCCTTTGTTATCGTACTGGCATTGGCCATTATAAGCTTTTACAGTACCTAAAACAAGAAAATAAATTTTTTTTAAATTTAAACGTTAATAAAATCAAAAGTTATAAAAATAGCTTACTATTTTTAGTTTTTCCACTCAAAATTGCACAACGCAATGATGAACCGTCAAAATATGTTACTCCATCAGATCCACAAACTTCTAAATGTTCAACATGAACAGTAGCATTAATGCACAATTGGTAAAAATATTCTTGAATGTTTAAATCATTTTGTGGCTCAGTAACACATAGATTAATAAAAGCAACTGAAAAATAATTGTTTAATTTTTTAATTAATTTAATTAATTTTTATTAGATTTCATAAATAAATAAAATTGAAAAAAATTTTGAAAATACTTACCAATTGTAAAAAGTATTGCGTATTTTACCATTTTGATATAATCAGAAAATTTTTATGGAATAGTGTTATTAGCAGCTTATAAAAATTGGGAATGATAATTTTATTGTCGATGAAGCAGTAACAAAAAAATATGTTGAATTTCTTTTTAAATTTAGATATCAGACATTTTATACGATAATCTCACTATTTCCAGTCTTACCGAAAGATTACATATTTTTAAATGTTTCACTAAATTATGATCTTAATGTACATAATACAGTGATCCTCAACTTAATTTTAGAACAAAAAAAAAATAAATAAATAAAAATAAATATTAGGTAATAAATGTATATTTTTATATATAAATGTAGCCAAGAAAACGACAAATAATAATTGTATTGAATTAATTTTATTATTTTTTTAAAAGTTAAAATCTTTTTTTAAGAAGTTAACAAGTACTCTTATTCAATAGTAGAACATTTTATCAATTCATGATTGCTTGACTTTCAAAATTATTCTCTATACATCTGTGTATTCTTTTTGATTGATCCTTTAATTAAATTGGATTTAATAATATTTCTATTTTTATCATATTTACATAGACCAGCGTATGCTTTTACAGTATCTGAAAGAAACCCATAAAATTTTATAAAGTAAACTCGTATAAAATCAAAAATCGCAAATTAAAATTTACCTTTGCTAACTTTTTTACGTAATTTCTGACAAATTAAATGTAAATTGTTCAAATACGTGACTCCATCAGTTCCACAAAATTTCGATTTTCTAGCATATGCAAGGGTGTAACAAACTTGATTAACAGTTTGTTCATGTTTTAAATCAAATGATGATCTTCTATGTAGAGACTCAACAGTTATATTTAACATAATTAAAGCAACTGAAAAATTTTTATATTCTTTGTTGATTGAATTATGAAAATAAAAAATTTATAAAATAAATAGATGAATTTTAAAAAATGTTTAAATTACTTACAAAGTTGAAAAATTATCACGTACTTTGACATTTTTATAAAACTGTAATAATGTGATATTATGATGATAATAATTTTGTATGATAAGTTTTTTGTAATTAAAATAACGATAAGAAATTGCTGCCAATTGTATTAAGACTTAATTATCGAATTTTTCGTATAATTAATTCGCTACATCCATTCCTACTGCTAAATTACATAAAATTTTTTAAAATTATGAATTACTGTAGTATACATTTTACAGTGATCTTCAATTTAATCTTATAACACAAAAAAAATTTTAATCCGCATATTTTGCAACAAAAATATTTTTTAATTTATTAAATGAATCATAGTCAAATCGTTATGGATTTCAAAGATATAAATTCGTTATTCATACAAGTAAGTTTTAAAAAAATATTTTTTTTTCAAATTATATTAGTTATATTATAGTTTATTATCTATGAGCTATTTTTAAAACAAAAACTCGTTAAAAGAACAACTTTTATCGTTCGTACGTACAAATTTCTTTAAAAAATATTTGTATACAATTTAAAAAAAATAAATTACCAGAGCTTACGAATAAAAAAATCTAGATCTATACTTTGTCAGTACAGATTTATATACGTTTACACATAATGACTTACAACAAGATAATACTTCCTAAACATGGCCCGTTTTTAATTTTTTTTTTTACCATATGACACATGTTAAAAAGAATTTGAAAACAAGCAAGTTTGGTAAAAATTAATTTATATACCTATGAGCAAATAACTCAAAATAATAAAAATAAACTTGTTTAGTGCAAAAATACAAATTATAAATGATGAATGATTAATAACTTTTGTAAAATCGAATTATATTTTATCATACATAAATTATATTTTGCAAAAACAAAATTTTGATCAATGTCAAAAAAAAAAATGTTTAATGTTCGAGAAAATTTTTTTTATTTTTATACTTTATAACTTTCTAGGATTCTTGGTTTAATAAACTAAAAGATTTAATTATGGAGTATTCAATTTATTAAGTACATGATTTACAAAGATAAAAATAATTTTTATTTAATAACTTTTTTAACTCAAAACTTAATAATTTAATGAGAAACATTTAATTAGTTATAACATCCTTTATTACAAACATTTGTTGTAACTCCAAATATTTTTGAAATAATCTGGTAAATTTTATAGCGTTCTATAGCCTTAAAATTTTCAGGTGTATTAGGCTCACATTCATAATAGCCTCTCATGTTTGAAATGACTTTCGTTGTATAACCAAAGTGTCTAGTATCAAAATTTTTCAAGACTGGATAAACGAATGTTACCCAGTACCAATCACTTACTTGCATGGCAAGTTTTTTGTCCTTGACCAAAAGTTGAGGTTCTTTAAGCAAAGTGTCATTTCGAAAGAAAACTTCTGACGCAGCTTTGTAATTACCAGCCCAGGTAAGCATCAGATATCCACGACCGTGATATGATTTTCCTGCTACGCCAATTCCTTCCTCGTGATAATCTTCCTGGCATTTATTATTTTCTAGTACTCTTAAATCTTCAAGAATTGTCAAATTTTTGGTTTCATACATAATATGAGCCAAAAACATAGCTGTTGGTCAGATATCATTTTAGTGAAAATTGTAATTTTTATTTTTAAAAAATTACACTACCTTAAGTTTACAAAAAAAAAGTTGAAATAGCTTGTAAAAAAAACAAAAAAATGATTACTTGTCAATTAAATAAATTTTTGAAATATTTAAATACATTTTTTTATGTAAGTATATCATTGTATGTACTGCTGTACCTAAATAATTCTTGTGACGTAGTCTGAAGGATGTTTCTGTTATATAGTCAAATATTTCAGGATCTGGCATTTTGCCTGATACTTTAAAAATCGCTTCGTTAAATTTTTCTCGTGTAATTTGAGCACTAGCAGCATATGCCTGCAAATTAAAAGATATATTTGAAAAATTTCGATATTGGTAGGAAAAAACAATTATATACCTACTATTTATATACTAATATTGTTGAGGTAATGTTAAAAATAATATTTAAATTCATTTATAAAAATATTGAAGTTAATAATTAATGTAACTTAATTGAATACATATATGGATGATGACGAGTTAAAATTATGTATTGCCACGTTTGAATAAATAAAAAATATTTTATATTAATTTCTAAAATTTTAGTTTCATAAAAACTAGCTTATAAATCTCACATATAGTATTAATGTACTTCAAATTTTGTGCTAATTAATCAAAATAGTAAAATTTAAATAAAAATTATGTACGTACCTGTAGCAATAATATTGAACAACTGATTATTATCTTAACATACCGCTGATTCAATATCGCCATTGTCAAAATCGAAATCAAAATCGGTGTATTTAATAAAAAGCTTGGAACTTGAAATTATACAATCAAATATTTTTGAAAGTTTACAATTAAAAATTATAATTCTTACTTTTTTGTACTATTTCAATTTAAAAAAAATGATAAATTTCAATTGTTTGTCTGAACATATGTTTTTAAAAATGTACAATACACATTTATGCACAATTTCAATACAAAAAAAAAATTTAAGTAAGCTGATCGAATGCCACGGAGAACTTGCAAAACAATAATTAGTTAATAAAATCACCGATGCTCACGAATGGAAAATTCTAGAAAAATTCGAAGCCGTTAAAAGTTATTACACGTACGTGTGCAAAACTACCACAAATAAAGGTTTCTGTGAAAGACATTTATTTATTTATTTATTTATAATATTATTTTTTTAATATTTTTTCACATCATTATTTGATTTTAAATTATCAAAGAAAAAATTTTTTTAAATTACTTTATGCATAAAATTATTAAAAAATATTCTAATTAAAATTTTAATAATAATTTAAAGGATTCTTAGTAATAGAAGTCAAGAAAAGAAAATTTTAATATTTATCAAATACACAATTTATTTAATTTATACTCTACAGAGATACAAATTATTGTAGCAGCATAACATTAAAACACACATTAGATTTTTTAAATCATATTTCTTAAAGCTTAAAAATTTAATAAGCATAATGTTAATTAATAATAACATCCTCTGCTACAAATATATGATCCAGCTCCAAGTACCGAAGCAAGAATCCTATAAATTCCAAATCGTTCATCAGCTCTTCTATTTCCAGTAATATCATTAGGATCACATTCATAATAACCTCTCATATTTGAGATTATTTTTGTCGAAATACCAAAATATCTTCCTAAGGCTTTTTTTGAAACTACCGGTTCGACCAATGTTTTCCAGTACCAAACGCTTACGTCAATAGCAAGTGTCTTGTTCAAGGCCAAAAGTTCAGGTTTTTGAAGCAAAATGTCAGGATTACCGAAAAGATCTTGAGATGCGGCTTTGTAATTACCTGCCCAGGTAAGCATTAAATATCCACGACCGTGATATGATTTGTTTGCTACGCCAATTCCTTCCCCGTGGTAATCTTCCTGGCATTCATTATTTTCTAGTGCTTTTGAATCTTCAATTCTTCTAAAACCGTCACTTTCGTAGATGATTTGCGCCAAAAACATAACTGTTGGATACGTATTATTATATTTTTAAAATTCATTTTATGTTACTTTATATCCAAATCAGTTATATTTCAAATAACTTATACCACATCGAGATGTTAAATAAATAAAATAGTTTTATCATCACAAAATATTTTCTCTATTTATAAGAATTATATTATTATTATTATGATTATTATTAATGTATCTGATTTTAACCCAATCTCTGTAACGCAGGGTCTATTCGACCTTGTCGAAAATTAAAAATATTTCTGTTTTAGAAAAATTGTAGTTTAAGTTGGTACACTTTCACAACTTTTCAAATTCCGCGTTTTTTTAGTCCCCAACACTGTATAATCGATATTGGACCCTGCGTTACGAAGATAGGTTGGATTTTTTTAAAATTATTTTAAATAAACTTTCTCTTGTTAAGATTTTTTTTAATTTTTCACGGATTTTCTACTATGTTCTATGAAATCTGTATGAACGTTATATAATTTAGTCAAGTTTAGATTTAAAATAGCAAGACCTACCGAAATTAAAATTCATGTTATTTACGAAGGTACTATACATTTGTAATGTAAAATTTTTATTTTTTTATGTTTAATAATAAGAGTCTTAAAATTTGCATATCTAAAAAAAGCGTACCAATATGTCGATCATCAAAAGCATAATTTTTATGAAATAAATAAATATTATTGTTCTGTTTTACCTAAATATTTCTTGTAAAAATTTCTGGTGGCTATTCTAAAATAGTCAAAGATTTCAGGATCTGGAACATTTCCAGATGCTTGTAAAATCGCTTCGTTTAATTGTTTTCGAGTAAGATCATTCTTAGCACAAACGGTACAATATACCTGTGACCAAAAATCAAATTTTAAAATTAAAATTTTATTATTAATTAAATAAAATAATTATGTATTTTGTACGTACCTGCAGCAATAATACTAGATAGCCAATTATTTCCATGACCTGCTGATATTTTAAAATCACCATGATCAGACCGTTACAAAGTCAAAATCGAAATTAAAAATGCTTTAGAGAAATAATTTTTTTGCGTAAAAGAGTATATTTAAAAAAAAAATTAAATTGTTTTTTAAAAGTTCTTTTATACCATTTGAACGATAAAAAAGACAAGTATTTATTATTCGTACACAAAAAAAAAACTTTGGTGACTCAAACTTCTCATAATTAATAAACATTCCAATTATATGAAATTTTCCTTATCATGATTTAAAATGAACTGTTTAGATTTCCAGCTCTACATAATGCATTTCCTTTCTATATCACGAAAAGAAACTTTACTTTTATAGAAAATTTTTTGTCCTCGACCATAAAGTTCAAATTATTTAAGCAAAATGTCAGGATTTCCCAAAAAATTTTCAGATGCAGCTTTGTAATTATTTGTTAAACTTTTCCTACAATTTTAAATCTAAAAAAGATAATTTTAAATTGTTCGTTTGTACATTGGTATTAAAAATTTTTTAATATATTTTTAAGCACGATTCATATGCGCAAATGAATTTTTGAAATCGAATGTCTGAAAGCCACGTAAGTTGCAAAAAAATATACAATTATTGAAATTACTGATGTTTACAAATGGAAAAATCTAGAACCTTTTAAAATCATTACAAGTTTTTGTATTTTTATATGTATGCGTGTACATGTAACCAGCTGCAGGATTGTTGAAAACTAGCTAATTATCCAACTAAAATTATGATAATTTTGATGAAATATTTTTTTTTGTCGCGTGTTTAATAATTGTTGAATTGATTTCATTATTTTGAAAAATTTTATGTCGAAAAAAAAACTCATCAATATAAAAAAAAAAAACGAATATTTCTTAAGCATGATATTTATGTAAAAATATCTTTATCCAATACATTATAACGTGGGATTTTTTGTGCAAGCACAATGTTAGAGCTATTGAAATGTGTTTATCGATTTTTATTGATTTGATTTTATCGGTAATTTTAATGATTAAATGTCCAACTTGCTATTGGAAGAGAATGTGATAATGGAATAATATACGATTAATAGACAAAACGAATAATTTTTAAAAAATAAATACGTATACCATTTGATTAAAATAGAACGTTACATGTTAAATTTTATTTCTTAGAATTTATTACATGTTTGATAGAATAATCTTCATTCAAGTCAAAAATAATATAGCGTTTTAGCTGTATTTAAATTGTATTTTATTCACTTGTGTGAAAAATTATTCCATAATATACACAAAAGTTCTTTTTTAAGTAAGATGTTTATTCTAGCAGTTTTTTTTTCGGAATCATGCTTGGTTTTATAAACATAGTGTAATTTTTCTGTTTTGTACTCATACAATCAACGATAAGCATCTGAGAATCCATAATTATAAAATAACAATGATGAAGCAAATGAACAAATTAACAAGAATTATATTCAGTATAAAGTATTTCGAAATGACGAATTTTATAATAAAGTTGTGATAATGTTTAAGAAACGATTTTAAATAATAATAACCAAATTTACATGTACAAACAATAAAAATAGTACCAATTAATAAATGCTAAATTTTATTTAATCTTATGTGTTTTTTTGCTAAGTTTATATTTAATATCTTTGTAAATAACATTTTTCTCTTGAATTCTGTATGTTACACGATCAGCTTAAAATAATTTTATAAAGAAATCAAATAATTAATTTTGCATCCAATCACAATTTAAACAGGTCGAGGATAAAATCAGCTTATTACTTTTTAATATACAATATAAAAATAATTTAAAATTGTTAATCAATCAGCTTAAAAGAAAAAAAAAACACGTGAACTTTGCTATGTTTTAATAACGTATTTACTTTTGAGAAGACTTTTTTATCTAGCTCTAGCACGTGTCATTAATTGATATTCACAAAATGATAACAATGATAAATTTAATTAATGTCAATTTTTGAAAAGTATTACAATTATTAAGAAATTAAAAATGCAAATCAAATGGTTGTAGTTTTCTAAAATAATTTATGCTTATTTCTTAGTATTAAGTCATTTACAGGTATATATATATATATATATATATATATATAATACTACCTCCATTAATTCATCATATAAGAAAATCTATTTAATTAGAATACACTTATGAAATATTCAACGTGGATCATTTATCTGTGGTATTTTTTTTGGTATGTTTTCTAAAAAATTGAAAAACATCCGTCTATCCATCTAATTATTGATAAGTTGATAATAAATAGATACAATTTTTGTTTAAAAAGTTTTAAAAAATGATTGTCTATGTCACGTACGATACCGAGCTGCGCTCGTCCGCAGATGGTGACTAAGCACCCCCACCTTTTCATCCAAAAGCTCGCAAATGCTGATGTATGCACTTTTCGGCAAAAGGCAACAATTAGCGTCACCGGCAGACGGTGTTAGGCAGTTCGCGAGAAAGGTTCGAATTCTCTCCTCCGCCATTCATATGTACTTAATAAACATAACATAGAGATATAACGTCGCATAATTATATTTCACCACCTCTCCCTAGCACAGTAAGAGCCCCACGGCCCCGCCGTACGTTACATCTATTACATTTAAATTAATTTCTCATCATTTATTAATCGATAAAAATAATATAAGTCACAGTAATTAATTAATCTACCTAAGAATTTTATAAAAATGGCAAAGTACTTGATCATTTTTTTATTTGGTAAGTAACTCGAATATTTTTATTTTTTTTTTATTTATTCATTCATTCGAATTGTTTTTTTTTTATGTAAAATTATTTAATTAAATAACCAATAAACTAAAAATTTTTTTCAGTTACTTTAATGATCCTATTATCCTGCGTTACTGTTGAATCATGTTTGTGTGCCAGAAAGACCAATGAGATGCTACAAGTTTGTGGGACCGATGGAAAGACATACAAAAATCGATCTCATTTAGGATGTGCAGTATACTGCGGTGATACTAGCAAGGGTAATTTTTTTATTTTTTTATAAAAATTATTAATTTTATTAAGTATTAAATTAACAAATTTTTATTGTATGATTTTAGATACTACTGTGGATTACGATGGCGAGTGTCGTAATAGGGATAATGATCCAATGGTTGTCACTTGGTCGCCTTATTAATTAAAATAATTAGTGTAAAACAAATATATTTGACACTTCTTGCTTAGATAATTGTAAATAAACAAAATGTTTGTTTATTCTTAAAATTTTTTGTTTTATTTAACATTATTTCCTTAAAATACATATTGAACAATAAAAAAGACTAGCAATAATTTAGTTGTGTCATTGAAAATAACAAGATATAAAAATACTCTGTCTATTGTAATTATAAAAACCCTTTTTTATCATTTTAACATGTAAAATATACACCTATATTTTTCACACACGGAGCGAATATAATTGGAGGCTACGTAGGTCGCAAAACAATATTTAATTATCAGAATTAACGACGTTCCCGAAAAGAAAAATCTAGAATTATTTGAAGCTATCGCAGGTATGTTTATACGCATGTGTGTATGCGTAATGCCTTAAAATTAATTAAATTTAGTATATAATTAATAAAATTTACGAATCTCATAAATTATAATATCCATTATTATTTTTTCAAAAAAAAATTGTAAACTATTCAATCAATTAATAATGAAAACGTCATTGAATAAAAAGTCGATAATTTAGTTAATTTATTCTCATTAATCATAATAAGTGTACAAACAAGTATATTTTTGAAAAAATTAATTTATTTTTAAAAATTGTATTGCATTTTGTTGTTTGTATAATTTTAACTATACGTAAAAGATAAATTTTTATTGTTTCTATGACTAATATTTTTAAAAAAGTTTAAAAAAGCAAAGTAAATCATAAAACAATATGTTTGTAAAATATTTTTTAAATGATTTTTATTTTAATTTTTGATAAAAAAAATTTTTTTAAATAATCAATCTATACATTTTTATTAAGTACGGATACCTGAAAATAAGCTAAATAACGCACGTCAATTTAATCCTTCACGCACTTTACTATCAATTTCAAACGCATCCGTATTCATACATATATATTTTTACATTTGCGTAATATTGGAGTTATTAAATTATTAAAGGTAAAAGATAAATTAATTATTTCATGTCAAATCAAAAATATTACAAAATATTCGGATTATGATTTTGATTATAATTTAAGGGATTCTTATTGTTAGTAATAAAAATTAAGTAAAGAAAAATCCAGTATTCATCAAATACACAATTTATTTAGTTTATAATCTACAAAGGTAAAAATAATTGTAGCAAATTAGATTTTATAAAATTAAAAATTTTAATCTGCACAATGTTTATTTAATTATAACATCCTTTCTTGCAAGAAGGTCCTCGAATTCTTAATACTGAAGAAATAATACTATAAATTCTGTATCGTTCATCAGCCCTTTCATTTCCAATATGATCAGTAGGATCATACTCATAAAAACCTCTCATGTTTGAGATTACTTTTGTCGAAATACCGAAATAATGTCCAATGGATAATTGATAAACGACCGGTTTAACCAATTTATCAAAGTACCAGGCACTTGCTTCCATAGCAATTGTCTTGTTCAACAGAAGATCAGGATCATTAAGCAAAATGTCTGGATTACCGAAGAGATCTTTAGATGCGGCTTTGTAATTACCAGCCCAGGTAAGCATTAAATATCCACGGCCGTGATATGATTTTCCTGCTACGCCAATTCCTTCCTCGTGATAATCTTCCTGGCATTTATTATTTTCCTTTTGAATCTTCCAGAATTGTAAAATTTTTGGTCTCATACATAACATGAGCCAAAAACATAGCTGTTAAATACATATTATTATATTTTAAAAAAAGTTTTACTTAATCGAATTGTTAAAAGAATAAAATTGTTTTATTTTCTAAAAATTATTTTCTTTATTTATAAAAATTATATTCTAATTAATAAGTATATCTCAACTTTTAAATTATGATGCAGACTACGCAATCATTTATTTTCATTATTTTTTTTGTAATAATGGTCTGATGTCAACATTTTTAATAATTATAAATAAATGAATTGTTTAGATTTCCAGCTCTGCTGGGTGCATTTCCTTTCCATATCACGAAAAGAAATTTTACTTTTATAGCAAATTTTTTTGTCCTTGATCATAAAGTTCAAATTCTTTAAGCAATATGTCAGAATTTCCCAAAAAATTTTCAGATGCAGCTTTGAAATTATTTGTTAAACTTTTTCTACAATTTTAAATCTAAAAAAGATAAATTTAAATTGTTTGTTTGTACATAGGTATTAAAATTTTTTTAATATATTTATAAGCACGATTCATATGCGGAAAAAAATTTTTGAAATCGAATGACTAAAAGCCACGTAAGTTGCAAAAAAATATTTAATTATTGAAATCACTGACGTTTACAAATGGAAAAATCTAGAACTTTTAAAAATCATTACAGATTTATGTATTTTTATATGTATGTAAGTATATGGAATCTTCTATAAAATAGTTAAAAACTAGCTAAAAGTATCAAACTACAAATTATAAACTTTTTAAATAAATATTTTTTTTATTAGCAGATTTTCAATAATATTAGAATTTAATTAATTATTATTAAAAAAATAATTAAAATAATATCAGAATTTATATATGCTTGAATATCTTACAAACTATTTTGATCTAATACTGATTAGCGTACATTATGGGTTATAGAATTAAGTAAGGAAAAAAAAAAGATCCAATATGTATCAAGTATTCAATTTATTGTTTACAAGAATAAAGTAAATTGTCGATTAATAAAATTACAACACACAAATATTTTTTAATAAAATATCACAGCAACTCAATCATTTGATAATAAAAAATTATTGACAATTTAATAAGCTTAATCTTGTACATCGTAGCATCCTCTTTTGTAAGCATGTTTTACGATTCCTAACTCTCGAGCAATAATCCTATATATCTGATAGCGATAATCAGCTCTTCTATTTCCAGTAATATCATTAGGCTTACATTCATAAGAACCTCTCATATTTGAAATTACTTTTGTTGAATAACCAAAATGAATGAGACAAGGTGATTTTGCAATAATAACTGGTCGAACTAATTTTGTCCAGTACCAAACACTTACTGTCATAGCAATTGCCTTGTCCTTAGCCAGAAGATCAGGATCATTAAGCAAAATGGTAGAATTTTTCCAAATATCTTCAGACGCAGCTTGGTAATTACCAGCCCAGGTAAGCATTAAATAACCACGACCGTGATATGATTTGTTTGCTACGCCAATTCCTTCCTCGTGGTAATCAGTTTCATGTTTTCTTAAATCTTCAATGTTTCTGAAACCATCGCTCTCGTAGATCATTTGCGCCAGAAACATAGCTGTAATAAAATTTGGATATTTTAATATATATGACTTTTATAAAACAAAATAATATTATTGTTTTACTTTACCTAAATCCTGCTTGAAAAATAGACAAGTGGCTTCTTTAAAATAGTCATAGATATCAGGATCTGGTACGTTTTCTGATGCTTTAAAAACTGCTTCGTTAAATTTTTCTCGTGTTAAAGGATAGGTATACACCTGCAATCAAGAGAGGTATTCAAATTTACGTACAAATTTACATACTATAATAAAAAACATGATTAATCATTAAAAAAGCTATTGTTAGCTGATGTTAAATAATCAAGTATAAATCTAATGGATATTGCAAGTCATTTGGAAAACTACTTGGCAGCAGTGACATGTAAAAAAAAGATTTAATAAGGAATTCCGCGATCAGTGCTAACAGAGTTACACCCTACTGTGAAAGCACTCTAAAGTATGTTTATGTCTCAAATTTAACAAAACTACTTATTAATTGATTAATTAATTTTTATACAATAAATGAAATTATTGAAATTTAATTCTAAATTATTTACATACCTGTGTCAATAATAACATTGAGCTTCCAATTATTAAAATTACATGCCGTAATTTCAATATTTCCATAGTTAGACCGTTATAAAATCAAACTCAAGACTCAAAAAGCTTGAAATTTGTTGTTTAGTAGACAAGTATTTTTCCAAAATAATAAATTTATTTCTGAAATTTGTGTTCGCTATTCTATACTTCTCGTGTAATTTGAATTTTTAAAAAAAATAAATTTTTATTGTTTAACATTGCCCGTATTTTAAAAAATGTTCAATATTATTTTATGCACGATTTTAATATGCGCTAAACAATTTTTCAAGTATAGGATGACTAAAGGCTAGGATGATTGAAAAATAAAATTAAATTATTAAAATCACTGACGCTTGCGAATGGAAAAATCTACAAATATTTAAATGTATTACAGGATTATGGTAGCCATAACGATTTTGATAAAAGATTTTAACAACATTTATATCATAATTTTATCTTAAAAAAAAGAAAAAATAAATAAATAAAAATTGATATTTTTGTAAAATTATCTTAATTTAATACATTTTAAGGAAAAATTTTTTGTTATGTATACAGACAAGGCGAAAAAAAAATACGTATAAATTACACAATTTATTAAACACATTTATGATGTACAAGAACAAACATAAAATTCATAAATTATTTTTGATAAAATTGACTATTTAGTAAGAACAATTTCATTAGTTATAACATCCTTTTGCATAAGCAAGATGCTTAATTTGAAACGCTTTAGCAACAATCTTATAAATATTAAAACGTGCTCTAGCTTTTTGATTTCCAGGTGTGTTAGGATCACATTCACTAGAGCCTCGCATATGCGAGATGATATTCGTTGCAATACCAAAATAAATGCTTTTACATTTTTTTCTGTTTTCTAAGATGACTGGTTCGACCAATGTTTTCCAGTACCAAACACTTACTTTCATAGCAATTGTCTTGTTCAACAGAAGATCGGGATCATTAAGCAAAGTGTCTGGATTACCGAAGAGATCTTCAGATGCGGCTTTGTAATTACCAGCCCAGGTAAGCATTAAATAACCACGACCGTGATATGATTTGTTTGCTACGCCAATTCCGTTCTCGTGGTAATTCTGTTGATCTTTATTATTTTTTAATGCTTTTAAATCTTCGATACTTGTAAAGCCTTTACTCTCGTAGATAATTTGTGCCAAAAACATAGCTGATAAAAATTGTTATAATTAAGATTTTATTTTTAAATTTTGATGTTATTTTTATTGCTTTTTATACTTGTAAAAATAATATTATAAATTAATTAATAATTGTAAAGTGATACAAAAATTTTATTGTTACTTAAAAAAAAAATTACTACAATAAAGAATTATTAAATTTATAGACGTTAATAAGTATTTTATTTAAACATTTTTTGAGATAAAAAATTTTGAAAGAATTACTAATATTTGAAAACAAAAAAATATTATCGTTACTATTTTACCTAAATCTTGCGTGAAAAATTGTTTAGTTGCTTCCTTGAAATAATTAAAAATCTCAAGAGTCGGTTTTTTTCCTGATGCTACTAAAACTGCTGAGTAAAATGTATCCCATTTCAGATTGTAAAATGGTTTCACGGTGTGTACCTGCAGTAAAAAGTATAATTTCAGAATATTAATTTTATTGTGCTTTCTATATAAATCGAATGCAATAGGTATAATCCTTGATTTGTTTTTAAGAACATCGAAAATAATCTAATAAAAAAAAAATGAATATAAAATAATAATTTATTAAAAATCAAATTTTTTGTAAAAACATAAATATAAGTATTTACTCATAGTTATTTATCACAGATTTGTTACATTTTTATAATCGATAGTGTTACTTTTAAAAATTTGTAATTTTGAGTTGTTTAAAGTATTTTAGTAAAAAAATGTTAATATTTTTTCAAGCATTTATTTTCGTAAAATTATACAATTCTTTTTTAGTTATTTGGTAATTCAGCTATATTATTATAAAATAATAATAAAATATTAATATTTAAACTAGGTTAAAATAGTATTGAACATTGAATTTTACAAAGCAGTAAAATAATTTATTTTGTACAAATTAATGAAATTATTAAAATTTAATTAATTATTTTATACATACCTGTAGCAATAACGTTGAGCAAACGATTATTACGATTATTAGTCGATATTTTATCATGATTAATCTACTCTAAAATAGAAATCGACTTGAAACAGTTTAAACTTCAAAACTATGCAAACAAGAATATTTTAAAAAGAATAAATTCGTTTTTGAAAATTATTTGTTAAGCTTTTTCTACAATTTTAACTGTAAACTAAAAATTTTTCATGTGTAAATGGATATTTAAAAATGTTTAATATATTTTAATGCACGATTTATATGCGCAAAGGAATTTTCGAAGTCAAATAACTGAAAACCACGTAAGTTAAAAATAAATTTTAATTGTTAAAATTATTGACATTCACAAATGGAAAAATCTAGAACTTTTCGAAACCATTACAGATTTGATACACATGTATATGCAATGAGCATTAAAGTAGTTCAAAACTAATTAATTTCCGAATTAAAATTTATAATTATTACAATAGAATTTTTTTATCGGCGCATATTAAATAATATTTGTAGTTAAATAATTATTTTGTAAAAAAATTTATGAAAATTAATATTAGTAATTATACCCTTAAATATTCTACTAACTATTTTAATCTAACTCGTATAAGGTAAGGTTATCGGAGAAAAACATTCAATTTGTATTAAGTATTGAATTTATTGTTTACAAGAATAAAGTTAATTGTCAACCAGTAAAATTACAAGATAATTAAATATTTTTTAATAACATACCACAACGACTCAATCATTTTACTTATTAAAAATTTTTTATAACTTCTCGGCAATTAAATTAGCTTAATCTTCTACATCGTAGCATCCTTTTTTATAAACCAAAGTTGGACCTTCAATCTCTTTACTAACAATTCTATAAATTTGAAAGCGTTTGTCAGCTTTTTGATTTCCAGTAATATCATTAGGCTTACATTCATAAGAACCTCTCATATATGAAATTACTCTTGTTGAATAACCAAAATGATTGAGACAAGGTGATTTTGCATAGATTAATGGTCGAACTAATGTTTCCCAGTACCAAACACTTACGTCGACAGCAATTTTTATGTCCTTAGCCAAAAGATCAGGATCATCAAGCAAAATGGAAGAATTTTTCCAAAGATCTTCAGACGCAGCTTGGTAATTACCAGCCCAGGTAAGCATTAAATAACCACGACCGTGATATGATTTGTTGGCTACGCCAATTCCTTCCTCGTGGTAATCAGTGTTATGTTCTCTTAAATCTTCAATGTTTCTGAAACCATCGCTCTCGTAGATCATTTGCGCCAGAAACATAGCTGTAATAAAATTGGAACAGTTAAGTTCGGTTCTTAAATGTATATTTTTTATATTTTTTTTTTTTTTTTTTAACAATTACATCAAAGTTCATTTGAATAGATAATTTTATTAAAACGAAGAAATATTATTGTTCTATATTACCTAACTCCACTCTGGTATATTTAATTGTTCTTTCTCTTAAATAGTCATAGATTTGGGGATTTGGTGTATTACCAGATGTTTTAAAAACTGCTTTGTTAAATTGGACAAGTGTTAATTTATTGTTAGCACTTTCGGTAAATTTCTGCAACCAACAAACAGATTTTAAAAATAAAAATTTATGTACTTAAAACAAAAGATCGTTTCTTTCTAAGTCTATTATTATTATTATTATTATTGTTATTAAGAAAATTATGAAGTTTCATTCCTGATTCTTTTTCAAAAACATTGAGAATAATAAATTTAATCTTTATTTAAAATATCTACGTTGGTATAAATGCTTTTTAAACGGATAATAGATCATATTTTTTAATTTTTCGAGAAGACATTATAAACCTATTAATTTTTGTGAAAATAATTATGATTTTTGAAATTCAATTATATATTAAGTACATACCTGTAGCAAAATTATTGAGTAAACAATTATTACTATTATAAGCCGATATTTTAAAGTTGACATAATTAATCCGTTATAAAGTAGAAACTGATATGAAAGAATTTTGACTTTGAATTTATAGACGAATATGTTTAAAAAAAAATTAAATTTATTTTTAAAAATTATTTGTTAAACTTTTTCCAGAATTTTAACTCTAAAAAATATAAATTCCAATTACTTCCCTGTACACATATTTTTTAAAATTTTTTAATGTACTTGTTTGCACGATTACATGCGCAAAAGAATGTTTGAAGTCGAATACCCGAAAGCCACGTAGGTTGCAAAATAATATTTGATTATTAAAGCAATGGATAATTACAAATGGAAAAATTTAGAACTTTTTGAAATTATTACAGATTTTTGCATGTTTATACCCATGAATATGTGATTAGGATTAAAAACACGCTCAGTCTTTAATTGAAAATTTTAAAGATTTCAATAAAATATATTTATCAGCGCTTGTTTAATAATATATATGGATTAGAATTATTATTTAAAAAAATTGATTGCAATTAATATTAGAAATCATATGCTTAAATACCTTAAAAACTATTTTAATCTAATAAGGTTATCCGTTGTAAATGTGAAAGGAAAAAAAGATCCAATTTGTATCAAGTATTCAATTTATTGTTTACAAGAATAAAGTTGATTGTCAATTAATAAAATTACAACACACATAAATATTTTTTAATAAAATATCACAACGACTAAATCATTCGATAATAAAAAATTATTGACAATTTAATTAGCTTAATCTTGTACATCATAGCATCCTTTTTTATACGCATGTCTTCTGACTCCCAACAATGGAAGAACAATCTTATAAATTTTAAAGCGTTTGTCAGCTCTTCTATTTCCAGTAATATCATTAGGCTTACATTCATAAGAGCCTCTCATATCTGAAATTACTCTTGTTGAATAACCAAAATGATCGAGACAACGTGATTTTGCATAGATGACTGGTCGAACTAATTTTATCCAGTACCAAACGCTTACAATGATGGCAAGATCCTCGTCCGTAGCCAGAAGATCAGGATCATTAAGCAAAATAGTAGAATTTTTCCAAAGATCTTCAGACGCAGCTTGGTAATTACCAGCCCAGGTAAGCATTAAATAACCACGACCGTGATATGATTTGTTTGCTACGCCAATTCCTTCCTCGTGATAATCAGTTTCATGTTTTCTTAAATCTTCAATGTTTCTGAAACCATCGCTTTCGTAGATGATTTGTGCCAGAAACATAGCTGTAATGAAATTGGAACAGTTAAGTTCGGTTCTTAAATGTATATTTTTTATAATTTTTTTTTTTTTTTTGAACTTAAGTATTACTACTTTATTATATTTAACAATTACATCAAAGTTTATTTAAATTGAAAATTTTATTAAAATAAAGAAATATTATTGTACTATATTAATTACCTAACTCCCAATTGGCAAATTTATATGTTGTTTTTTTAATGTAGCCATAGATTTTGGGATCAGGTATGTTACCAGATGTTTTAAAAACCATGTCGTTGAATTGTTTTTGTGTTAATTTATTCCTAACACTTTCGGTAAAAACCTGCCACCAACAAAAAAGATTTAAAAAATAAAAATTTATATATTTAAAATAAAAAAAAAATTTTTTTTGAAATCCTATTATTATTGTAATTAAAAATATTTTAAAGGTTCATCCATAATTTGTTATTTAAAAACATCGAGGAAAATTAATTAAAAATGTATATTGTATGCATAAAATATTATTTTCCAAACGCTAAGACTAAAATGACTCGTTACTCTCTGTAAAATTTTTATTTTTATAAATGATTTTTTTAATTATTGTTATAAAAAAGCCAAATCTAAACTATTTCAGCAATTAATAATTTTTGCTCCTTAGTGCATAATATACTATTATTTAATAATTTCTGTGAATTGATTGCTTTAAAACCCGTAATATATGGAAATTTTTTATTTTTCGATAAAATTTTATAAGCTTATCAATTTTTGTGCTAATAATTAAAGTTGTTCATATTTTAATAATATATTAAGTACATACCTGTAGCAATATTATTGAGTAAACAATTATTACTATTATAAGTGGACATTTTAAAGTTAACATAATTAATCCGTTATAAAATAGAAATCAATATGAAAGAGCTACGATTTTGAAAATATATAGACAAAAATATTTTAGAAAGAATAAATTTGTTTTTGAAAATTATTTTAGTTTCTTATGCTTTACAGTACCATTTTAACTCTGAAAAAGATATATTTTAATTTTTTGTACGTACATATACTTCGAAAATTTTTTAAAAATGCACGATTTACAAGCGGAAAATTTTTTTAAAGTTGGAGTATTAAAAGCTACGTAGGTCGCAAAACAATATTTAATTATCAGAATTAACGACGTCTACGAAAAGAAAAATCTAGAACTATTTGAAGCTATCGCACGTACGTTCATACGTATCTGTGTATGCGTAATGCTTTAAAATGAATTAAATTTAGTATTTAATTAATAAAATTGCCGAATCTCATAAATTATAATACCAATTATTATTTTTCCAAAAAAAATTAAAAAAAAACTATTCCATCACTTGATAATAAAAATTTTATTGAATCAAAAGTTAATAATTAAGTTAATTTATTCTCATTGATCATAACATATGTACATAGAAACGAGTACATTTAAAAAAAAAATAAATTTATTTTTAAAAATTGTATTGCATTCTGTTTTACGTATATTTTAACTATTCGTAAATGATTAATTTTTATTGTTTCCATGACTAATATTTTTAAAAAAAAAGGTTTAAATCATATTCACGAAATCCAAGTAAATCATAAAATAATATGCCAGTAAAATATTTTTTAAATAATTTTTATTCTAATTTTTGATAAAAAAAAATTTTAAAAATAATCAATCTATAAATTTTTATTAAGTACGGATACCTGAAAATAAGCCAAATAACGCACGTCAATTTAATCCTTCACGCACTTTACTATCAATTTCAAATGCATCCAGATTCATACACATATATATTTTTATATGCGTAAACACTATTTACTACAATTTCAGATAACTACACTTAAAATAGGGTGAGTCAGTAGCATCTAAAACCTTGACTAAACCCAAAAGTTAAATATCTCTCGTCTGCCCAACGCACGTCTTCAAATTGATATACGTTTTACGATTCATGCGTACGCGAAAATTTATTAATTTTTGAATTTGTGATTTGAATGGGGGGCTTTGTTAAATTTTACTCGAGCGTGATAAGATCGTATATTATGAAGTTTTGTAAACGAGCGAATATAATAGTTTGTAATGTCACTTGGATTTGAAGATGGGGACTATTATGAGATTATTTGTGTGAATTTGAGGTATGCGGAAGGTGAGGTATACATAATATTGGAGTTATGAGGTGTGTACTTTATTTTTGTGCGGAAATGATCGGGATGATCTTGGATATATATATATATATATATATATATATATATATATATATGTGACGTGTGTGGGAGAGAATGACTATAGGTCTTTTTTTGGGATAAGTAAAATTTGAATTTTGAATGATTATGATGATGTTGTTTTTTGGGTTATTAATAATAAAATATTGTGATGTTTGTTTGTTTAGAATAATTAAAAGTTAATAAAAAATGAAATAAATAAAGAAACATGTGTCTTTTGGACAAAATAATCAATTTCTCGATTATGAATTTTTTCTTAAAAATTTCTTTTCTTTCAAAAGAAAATTAAATTATATAATTTATCAAACAAATTTTAATCAAACATAATTGAACTAAAATATAAATTTAATGAACAACTTTTTCTTTTATTTAATTTCTTTTTATATTTAAAAAAAATAAAAAAAAAAAGAACAAAGAAAGGTAAATATTAACAATGTCCACTCTGAACAGATAACACCTTATTTTTAAAGACTTTTTCAACGCTTTAATTTTGTGTACTTCGGTCTTATAAACATTTAAAAGCTAAGAAACAGTATCTATTGAAAATCGAACCCAAGACGTGTGGATTACGAAACCAGAGTTCTATAAACTTAGCTTTTCCGCTTATTAATTCTGATCTACCTCACTACCTTCCTATTATACTTTGTCTATAAAATATTGTTAGTTCAACGCATAGAATTATATGTGCGATTAAAAAATATTTAAAAATTTTTCATCACAATTTTTTTTTATAGCTAAAGAAATTTTTGTAACATATAATTACCGATCTCTCGTGTAACATATACAATAATCAAAGTACATAATTATAAACATAATAACCATTGATTTATACATCAATACCATACAACTTAAAATTATCCAATCAATCAATTTTATTTTAAACATCGATCACCAACAAAACCAATAAAAAAATATGAAACTTATATCTTCTTAACACTTAACCACATTATCAACATAAAAGTAAAAGTGAAGTACTTGTTTATATTCATACACATATATACGTCACTCAATGTCATCGGAAGCATAAATAGTAATAAATGAGCCAAAACGACCTTTATATCCATATTATACCCTCGTTAGAATAAATCAAATCATAAACCTAAAAAAGAAAACCGGAACCAATATATAATAAATAAAAAAAAAAGATCAATGTATCTTTTACACTTGATATTTTTTGTTAGATGTGCCAGAAGATATTTAGAGAGTTTATACATATACACACCCAGAGGGTAAAAATACGTAAAATGACAAGTATGTATATGTATCAAGCAATCATTGTATAATATATAGATTGATTTATATCGTATCATGTGAATTATATTTGTAGTTTAATGTGATTGTGATTTTGATTAGATATAGAATAGTATATAAAATGTATGAAAGTTGATAATTGTGTATATGGATGTACGTTTGAAATGACGTTGCATATAAAAAAAAAAAAAAATAAGAAAATGTGTAACTACGTACAAATGTCTAGTAGATCTGACGTACAGAGACGATTTTATGAATAGACGTAATAAATGCGTTTTGGAAATGTTCCACACAAATTTTGCGTATGTATTGAAGATATAACTGCTTTTTACATCCAAATATCAAAACTATTACATAAATCATTTGTATATTTTTGTATAAAATAACTTTGGTAAACTTTGTATACCTACATGTGTATAGGTACCAAGTTATATAAACGTCAAGTGTACAAGCGTAAATATATTTATGCTACCGATTATTATCGAAGCCAAAGGGTATATATACAAGTGTAAGAAATATATCGGCAAACGATGTATATCGAAAATGTTAAAATATATAGGTATATATATATACCGATCTTTAGCGTGACGTCTTTATATACATACACATAACAACTCACTCTTTATTTCTTTCTCTCTTTTGAAAAGATGTATTTACTCGACACGCAGCAATCGAAACTTTCAACGATCGTTTATATATATATATATATACCGATCGCATGTGTTTACGTTTAGTACATCATAGAAGAAGTAGAAGAAGTAGATAGAAGGAGGAGGTGAAGGGATAGAGTAAAGATTTGCAATTATAACTGTGCAAAAATTATACTTCACTTGAAGGAAAGAAGAAGAAGATGATGATGATGATAGAGAGTAAGATGAGAAAATTTAAGATGACGGAAGAAATGATAGTTTATATATTATAGAAGGTATAAAAAGATAGTAAAATTGTCTTTTACAATATATTGAGAGATGAGTCTTATTTTTTTTTTTTCTAAGGTATCGAAATTTTTTATTATAGTTATTATATTTTATACTTGTGAGGGATACAATTTATATGGTGTATAGATTTATTCGTGTTTATAATAATAAAGTTAAACTTATAGACTACCTATAACCATATTATATGTGAATAAAGATCGGTATATGGATATAAAACTTGTCATCGGTAGTTTCAGTTCTTTAATTATATCGTGAAATAAACGATTAGTTAAATAAATATATGTATATACAGTAAAATTCGGAAATGACTTTGACATTTACATTTCTTTGTTACATATTACAAATATAGTTATTTTTACCAAACATCATATTTTTGTTATCCTTCAGTAACAATAACTACTACAAGTTGATAGATAAGTTTTTATCCTGAGGCAAACAGGTAAAATGTAAATTACGACTCTTACTCTAATCTTCTGTATAAGTACCTACTATATACTCAAATACAAAAATACACACCTCAGGCTAAAGAAGTACAAATTCTTGTTTTGCAGAGAAGACCTAACTAAGTTTGGTAACGCGTGACCCTTTATATATATAGGTACTACTCCAAAAAAGGACAGTGTTACTAAGAAAAGAGTGTGTTTTATATTTATGTGTGTGTATGTACGAGAAATACTTAAAGGATTAAATTTCCTTGAGAGCGGTACTTCTACCGGTCAACCTTAATTTTTTTTCTTTTTTTATTTTACGCGTTAGAGGATGTACATTGGTACCCTGTATACGTTCTCTTCTTTCTTTCTTTCTCTCTCTCTTTTTCAGTTGAATAAAACGAAAAAAAAAGTATTTTAACCTTTTCCCTTAATTTTTTATGGTATGCGTATTAAGTTTGTAAAGTTTGAAAATTGCTTCCGCGAAAATATGTGTATGTAATGTATAAGATCACAAGTTTATCTCGTCTCAAAGCTTTAAAGGAATTATCGCGAGAGAGAGAGAGGAAAAACAGGCGCGGCTTCGTAACGGCCTAAAACGATATGAGGAAGAAGAGGAGGAAAGGATATATCTGACCCCGACTGACCTTCTCTCTCTCTCTCTCTCTTTGGCGCCTCTTGTGAATTAAGTGTGTAAGAGTGTGGGGAGATGTATAAGGATGAAGTTTATTGGGTAGTTTTGATTGGGTTTGATTATTTAGATGTATTGATTGGATTTGTAAAATTAGAAAACGATAATTTTGTATCATTTTTTTTTTTTTATAGAGCTTATTTTGATAAATTATATTAATAATTTAATTATCTTGTAATTTTCTTTTTTTCTTTACGATTTTTTTATATTTTTTTTATGGTAAAATAAAAGAATTTAATTAACGCGGTAAGAAAAATTGATAAATCTTTTAATATCTATCAATCGTATTCTTTTTTATACTTTATTCTCTCAAGTTATTTTATATCCAAAGCATTATTTTTTTATTATCAAGATATTTTTTTTTTTTTTGGAATGTATACTCACTTTACGTGTTGGCATTTTGTATACGGCTCATCGAGAAATTGACGATTATTTATGTATATACGGGCGGTACAAACTTATTACGGAAAACAACATATAGGTATAATATACATTTGGCATAAATGTATTTCCTTCAATATATATATTCCAAAAAATTTATCTTCCGTGAATAAGTATCCGCGCGTGTACCGGGACTATGTATGTGTATCGTATATGCGTGTGTCCTCACTTTATATACGCATATCGTGCCTTTGGCATTTAAACATCGTTTTGGCATGCGCCACATTTATTTTCACATTATTTGTAAGAGAGAAAAAGACAGCAAGATTCAAAACATTTTCTTATTGTTGTAGGTAAAGAGCCAAACAATAAATAAAAAAAAAAAAAAAAAAATTGCTTTTTTTCTATCATTTCTAACAACAATAGTACAAACATATAAGAAGATTCAACTAATGTATGTACAAGAATAACTATACTATCGTAAAACTTTTGCAAATGCATTTCAAATATTTCCCTTAACTTACTATCAAAAAAAAAAAAAAAAATTAAAAAAAAAATCAAAACAAGTACCAAGCATTATCGAATCCACAGCTGCTTCTTCTCCTATGTTGATATACCTAACAATATAATAGTAAGTTCAGAGGTTGCATCAAAGTAGTGCCCCCCCCCCCTCCTCTTCCTCTTTTTGTTTTACCATTAGCATATGCACTTGCTTACCATACAATGCAAGTCTTTTACTGTATAGGTATATAAGCTCTCCCACTTTTTTGCGGGTGTGTAAGCGCAAAATTGTACCTGCGAGTACGTAACGGTATATCGGTAAAAGCTCCGTGTTACTGGTGTTATATATATGTATATAGGCAAATGAAGAAGAGAATTTTATACATATATAGAGAGAGGAAAATGCGGATGGTATTGCTTTTGTAGATACAATGAGTTTCACGATTTTTTTTATTTTTATTTTATTGAGTGTAGAGAAGAAAAAAATGATAGGAAGGTAACAAGCATGGTGTACCGATTTATTTATATACATGCAGTGACCGGTTTGGTCGGAAGTATGTAGAAATGCGGATATAAGTATTTTATGAAATATTGAAATTTGTATTAGAATATGCTTATAAATTTAACTTGTATTTTGCTGTATTAGTGAAATCGATGTATAAATTTTATAACTGATCGATATCACTATTACACTTCTTGGCCTTGGATTTGAAGTAATAAATTCTTTACTTGTTTTTTTTATCGTTTGAAAAAAAAAATTTTTTTATATCTATCAAAATAACACAAATTATCGACAATTTACCTAAAAACTTTCATTAAATTCAAATCTCAAAAAATAAAAAAAAAATTTAAACACGCTTTAAAACTGATAATAATTTCTTATATACATATTACAATTAGACGCAGTTTATTGCATATATCGTAATACATAAAAAAAAAACTGAATTTAAATAACCGATCTTTACATCAAAACCATATCGATATTAAAAATTTCTATTGATTTATCGTTTAAACTTGCAAGCATAAAAATATATATTTAAAGATCGAAACTAAAACCATATATAGGTATCTCTTCTGACAAGAAAGACAAATCATCCAAGAAAAGTGAAGAGATCACAGTACATCCAAAACGGAGAGGTATAAGAAAAAGAGAAGATTCAATATCGCTAATCGCGATCGGCATAAGAACCGCTTACCGATTTTTCAACTCGGTGTTATCCTTATTCTATAGATATACTCGTCTACATATAAGCGAAAGCGACTATGGATAAAATATAAGGTTTTACTTGTATTGACCACCCGTGGTTTTGAAAAGGAAAATTCGGGACGATCGAGGGTCTAAAATTTTTTTTTTGGATCTTTCTTTTAATTTATGTACGGATATGATGTGAAATGTGATGATGTTTGAGGATGTATTGATGTTGAATATGTTTGGATCGTGAAATTTGCTTATAGAGAGTTACGTTAGTTGAAATTTATATGTGTAGAGGTTGGTATACTTATGGATATATTTGTAGCTTTCGCTGTATTTTTTATTTTTAAATTTTATTAATTTGTATTTAATTACAATAAAAATTCTAAATTTTTTGATTAATAAATCATAATAACATAATCAAATATAAAAATATCTTAAAAATTCTTCTGCAACCAAAAACTTTTTTCTTTCAAAAATCTCATTCATCCAACCTTCTAAAAACAATATTATCCCAAAAAAATATTATTCTTATCTACATTCTCACCAAAATATATAAATTTCTATCCATCCAAAAAAAAAAAAAATTTCAATTTCTCAGATAACAGCGTAATTTCCTTATCTCAAAACATCCCCAGCATAACGTATACATAGTCTCACATAAAACCAAGAAAATCGTCTTTCTCCATAGTCCTTTTACAATGACCGGTATATCCACACATACATATCCAAGTGCGTTATAATATATCCAAGGCAGACATATAGTCAATATCTATCTATATCGTTGTGTCCTATACCCCTTTTATAATCCCTTGTGTCGCACATATATATATATATATATATATATATAAGGAGAGACTTAAATAAAAGATACACACGTAGGAGTATATAAGAACGCGATAAGCTCGTTTCAATGTCCCTTTAAATATATATAGATATATACCTATATGTATAATACCGATATCTCTAGCATATATATACGTATATACATATACCCAATCCGATTTATTAAATCTTGCGATCGCGCGAACCCCTTTTTCTTCTTTTTTTCTTTATTTTTACTATATACATCTAGGATGTACAGATCGGTTGGCTTTATAAAAGTATAGATATATATATATACCGATTTCTGTACCTTGTACTTGTATGTAATATTCCCCTGCGTGTGTCTCTTTTTTTTTTGATGTTTTATTATTTTATTTGTTGAATTGTACTGTATAGCGATATGTGGTTGGGAGTTGGGATAGAAGGGATTTGAAAATCGATGAATTATTTCTGTACTTATGGCTTGGGATGTCTGTAGAAGAATATTTTTTTGTAAGTGTTGAAAGAGGAATGGGATTTCTTGGGATTTGACATTAGGACTTATGTAATTGTTTTATGTGATATTATTATTATTTAATAAAAAAAAAATTAGTACGAAGAAGAAAATTAGAAATATTATATGTAAAAATAATAAGCAATTTTTATTAAGGCACGTAATAATATGATAAATTTTATTAAAATTACGTGATTATCAAATAATCGATTAAATTAATCAAATATTCAATAAAGATAAAATAAACAAAATAAACTGTGTCATAGGTATGGCTCAGTTACTAAGGCGTAAGCTTTGTGATATAGATGTTTTGTGAGTTCGATTTCAAGCATCTATCGTTTCTGATGTTCTAAGTCTCTGGCCCGAAATACACTTACAAATAAGGTGTCAATAAAGGCTTAAAAATTATGGATCAAATATGGTTTCTTCTTTTATTTCTAAATTTTTATTTATTTATTTTTTTTTTTTTTTATAAAAATTATCAGACTTTAGAAATGATCAAGTTATAATATAAGCGTTCAATACGAAACAATAAGCAAAACTGTTGTTCATATAAAATTTTTTTTCTTTATTTTACAATCTATTTATAAGCAGTGGATTAATTGCAGACAATAAGAGTCGAATGTGCGAATAAAAATATCATGATTAATAGTCTCGACTGACAATCTGGCGCCGTGTCGGCTTTGACTTCATGTCTTTTCTTTCTTTTTTTTTTTTTTTAATCAAACATTCGCGCGAACAAACAGCTGTTTTGTTTGTTATATAAAAAAGAATAAATAAAAAAAAAAAATACGTTCAAGATGCGAATAATAAATAATTGCGTGTGGGAAGTTTGATATGTGTAAAAAGGAAATTTGAATGAGAGGATATTATGTGTTTTGAAATTTTATGTTGTATGTAATGTCTTTGCTAATTATAGGTGATGAAGAAAAGTTTTGAATTAAGTGATAGGGTTGTATAAACTGAGTGGACTGGTATAGAAGATGGAAAATTTGTCTTGTAAAGATGACAGTTTGTGTATTGTGAAAAATTTGTTTTTTTTATGTTATTTTGTATTTTTTCTTTCTTTTTTTTTAATTTTTTTTCATTTTTGTTTAAAGATTTGATGATGATTTTGATTGAATGAGAAATATCGTACTTTTGTTAGTACAATTAAGATTTCTCTAAACTGTCATTCTTTATTAAAATTTTGATTTTGATGACCATTAAATTATAAATAATTGATCAATTTACCAACCAATTAAAATTCATTACTAATCAAATCAATGTACTATTAAAATCCACAACTAATTTTTTAATTCCTTAAATATTAAAAAAAAATAAATAAAAAATCCATACTCCAAACAATCATATAATACAAATTTTTTTCATTTTTCCTCATACATCCATCATTTACAACAATAACAAACCATATAGCAAGCCCATCAATATATAAGTACCTATACACAGCATATCCGGAAACTTAAAATCATTTCTTCCTCTCTCGTTATCCTCATACAGTAAACCAACATACATACATACATACATACATGAACACATAGCTATATATCATCCGCGTTCCCAGAATAACATCAGGTCGCGCGCCACCGATCTCTAAAAATATAAACGCCGCGCCAATGATAAATCCAACAAACAAAACCCAACTACATATATATCTATATGTACATACATACAAACATACATATTTTGTACATGTATGTATATGTGTATGAGGTATATATATCGAAAATAGTCTCTCATATAAGAAGCAAGCAAGTAAGCAAGCAAGCAGCCAACGAACTCTCTTTCTTCCTCTCTCTCATTCATTCGCGAATACCAAGCCGATTCCTTTTTGCATATTTTCCGCGAGTATATATAAGCGTTACTGTCCGGCGCCCCTGGTGTGCTTTTTAGGGTCGACAGCCTTTAGACGATGACGATGATGATGATGATGATGATGGCGACGACGATGTGTGATGTTTTTAAGTGTTTCGATGTTGTGGATAAAATTTTTAAGAGTACTTATTGTGTATGTGTGAGATGTGGGTATGGTTGTTGGAATGTGGTATTGAAAAGATATGATGATGGTTTGATAATTTTTTTTTTTTTTTTATGGAATGGTGATATTTATTGAGGCTTTTGATTGTGTATTGATTTTTTTATTTTATTGTTTTTGTTCTTTTTTTTAATTATTGGATAAATTATTTGGTATGATAGCAATATAGTTTTAATTTTGTTTTTATAAAATATGAAAAAAAATAGTTTTTTTTAATTTTTAATAAGAACACAATTCTAGATTCTGTATATTTTTTACATAAATTTTTGTTAAGATATTTATCATAAAAGAGCTTCAAAATTTTTTCTAGTAATTATCTATTCGTATTACTTTTGAAGATGATTTAATTTTTTATTAAAAGTTTAAGAACGTGCATAAATTACCTTATCGATTTTGTTATACTTCATATTTGAAAAAAAAATAAGCAACCTGGGATTTTAGACAATAATACATTTCGTAACATTGTTAATTTATTAAGTCTTTTATAATATTTCTATTAAATATATTTCGGACTAAGACAACTCAGAAACGATAAACGCCAGGAATCGAACTCACGATATGTGAATTGCAAAGCCTACGTTTTACTATCTGAGCTATATTCTAAGCTATATTAGGTTACCTTTATTTTATCTTAATATATTATTAAAGAAATTTAATTTATTTCAAGACATTCAATAATCTTATGATTTTAAAAAAATTCTCAAGATTTTTAAATGACAGAATAAAAATTGTTTATTATTTTTCAATTGTGATACATATGTACAGTTGCATTTATTTTATTAATTTTAAAATTACAGAATACATTAGTACAATCTGCAAACACTATTTATCTATCTTTCATATTTTTTATTAAAATGACGAACAAAAAAAATTTGACAACTCAATTTATTAAAAACTCGATAATCACCAATTTTTTCTTTTAGATTATCGAACAAAGCTAAAAACAATAATTCATTATTTTTTTTTTATATAATCCACTCAACCAAACATATTTCAGTCTACGCCTAAAGGTACATACTCCAATATCCATCCAAAGCCACTCGGAATTAAAGAAAACAAAATCAACATGATTAATGCCAAAAAAAAAGGAAGGGTTACATAAGACCACACCTCTCCTTTTCTCTCTCTCTCTCTCTCTCTCTCTCTACCAACTCAATATAATATCCATGAGGGCATTAAAAAAAAAAATCCCGGACGCAAAAAAAAGGTGATCTCTCAGTGTACGGGTCAGACATAAATATATAGATCGGCATATTCACAAGAGTGAGAGTGAAAACTCGAGAGAGAAATGAATGAAACTTCACTTTGTAAAACGAATCTCATATATATAAATACACATTCTGGAGTATATAGTAATAATAAAGCCGTTACACATACCTTTTTACAAAAAACACTTATAATTTCAGTCATTAGTTTGATAATGGAGCAAAAAAAAAAAAAAAAAATGAAAGAAATTTTAAGAATTGAAGGTAAGACAGTTTATGTGGAGGAGAAATGGGATTATATATATAAAGTTTTTATATACACATATACTGAATTACGAGGGTCAGATAAAGAAGTTTAAAATTTTCACTTTTTGAATCTTATGTGTATACATACATACATACATACAACAGATTTGAGGTAGAAAAAAAAACGCGTTAAGCTTACGCAATTGTATATGTGCATTTTGTTTTTTTTTTTTTTAACGTTCTCTTCTCGTTTTTTATATTCTCTTGTTTGAGTTGCTGTTGCTGCTGTTGACCTTTCTTTTCTTACATTGATCTTTTTTTTTTTTTTTTTTTAATACAAGAGAGACTTATATGCGATGAAAGCGTATGTCGACGAAAGTGAACGTGTTTTTTAACGGGATGAGATGGAATTGTTCTGCTCTCTTGAATTTATTTCTTTTTTTTTTTTTAAAGTGGTGTGAGTTTTTTTTCTTTGTGAAATTTGGAGACTGCGAGTATTGAGGGTATGTTGAGATTGACCTCAAGGGTGTGAACCATATTTCTTTTTTTTAATTAAGCTAATATTTGTTTGTTAAAATTTTCTAATTCAATTCTAAGAATTTAATTTTTCTTTTACTTTTTTTTTTATGATGACGCTTGCAATATACACTCTTTACACATGTTTTTATTTTTCTTATTTTTTTTTTACAAATGCTGCATTTCTTACAAATTGGAATTTCTTTTCCTTCTTTTTTTTATTTTCTTTTAAGTTTGAAAATTGCTTCATTTCTTTTTTATTGCAGAATTTATATTTCATGCTATACGATTAAATTCTTTAGTTACAACTTTACAAATACGATGTTACAAATTTTTTTTTGAAAATACAAATTTTAGTTATATATAAAACAATTGATTTATGGTTTATCATAATATTTAATGCCGATTGTTAAATACATAAATATTGTTGTATTCGTAAAATTAAATTACAATCGATAAAATTTTAAACAAGTTGACCCATATAAAATGAAATTTAAGTTGAGTATAAATAAAATCGTATTAAAAAAAATTAATTAATATTTTTAGAAGATAATCAAACTTTCGTTTCAGTCTAAAAAGTTAAAAAAAATTAAAAAACAAGGCCTATAATACTACTACAAAAAAACAAATAATATTTTAAATGACTATCCAATTTTTTACAAAATGATAATCTAATTATCAGTCACCACAAAACATACCTTATTTCAAACGCTAATTATTTTTCGCGCCCCGTAACACCACACAACCACCTCTACAATTCAGCGCTACAATCGCAAAAGTGCAGCAGAACGCACGTGTTTTGCTTTGGCTCCGGAGTCGATAAATGCGAAAGTATGGTTACTTTTTAAAAATTAAAATCTTGTGTTTCAAGACTCGTGTTTAAACTCTAATACTATTCTAGTGTAAAAGAACAAAGTTAACGTGGAGGCATAAGGTAAAGGAGTACTTGGTTAGCGAAGCAACGGATACACCGGTGCTCTCGACCTAACCTCTAACCTCAATCTCATTGTTGTTATTTAACAACAAAATCCAGCAAAATGTCAAGTCGACCAGAATTAACAGCACCACCCGAGGTGTTTTACAATGAGTCTGAAGCTCGCAAATACACCAACAACTCACGTATCATGGAAATTCAGGTACAGATGTGTGAACGAGCACTTGAGTTACTCCTTTTACCTGAAGATCAATCCTGTCTACTACTAGATATTGGTTGTGGATCAGGACTTAGTGGTAGTGTACTGGAAGAGCAAGGACATCACTGGATAGGTGTAGATATATCACCGTCTATGTTGAGATGTGCTTTGGAAAGAGAGGTAGAAGGTGATTTGCTGCTCTCCGATATGGGTCAAGGTATACCGTTCAAGCCTGGGACTTTTGATGGAGCTGTGAGTATCTCTGCGCTGCAGTGGATTTGTAATGTTGATAAAAGTAGTCACAGTCTTGGCAAGAGGCTTGGATCGTTCTTTGGATCGTTGTTTGCTTGTCTAGCACGTGGTGCAAGGGCTGTTTTTCAGTTCTATCCTCAAAGCGAGGAACAGGTTAATGTTATTACAAATGCTGCTACTAGAGCTGGATTTATGGGAGGTACTGTTATTGATTATCCTAACAGTAAGAAAGCTAAGAAGTTCTTTTTGGTGTTGATGACAAGTGGAATTATGACATTACCTAAAGCATTGGGTGATCACGAACAACAGTCGAGTAGAAATAAGAAGGACGATAAACTAAGAAAGTGCAGTAAGACTTGGATTTTCAAGAAGAAGGAACGCTTTCGCAATAAAGGCAAGACTGTTAAAAATGATTCTAAATACACAGGTCGCAAAAGAAGTAGTAGGAAGTTTTAAGTTTTAATACTCTTTTTAATTACTTGTATAGTTTATTTTGTTAAACTGTGTGATAAGAGTTATTTAAGTATCTTTTATACTAAGATAATTATAAGATTGTTATTTATAAAATTTGAAAACAAAGTAAATAAATGAATTGCTATAAAATTTATTTTGTAATTTAACAATTTATTATTTACATTCCTCTTCAATGTAATTATTAAACTCAAACATCTTTATTGCATGTTAAACAATGAAATTCCCTAAATTATTTAAAGAATCCGCTTATTCAAAATTACTTTATAAAAACAAAAAACAAACAGACATTTATTATCCACAAATTAATTAAAACAACTTGTCACTTCATCCTCCCAATTATATATCTTCCTCTAAAAAAAATTAAAGTCTACTTTCACTCAAAACTTGTTCCCTCTTACAGCATTTGAAAACAAACCTTCACTTTATTTATAAGTTCCAAAACTCCCACAAAATGACAAAATCAAAGCAAATTTCATATAATTGTCAAATTGACATTACAAAGTGTCATCACTTGGTAAGCTAACAAATATTAACCAGCTATGTATTATCACTCTTCAAAGAAATAAATTATTCAGGTCAAGGTTGAAGCTGCAAACGAAATGCTGATGCAGAAATAAAGCTACTCAGCTTTATTACATGAGTGACTATAGGCTTTTCTTCTTCGTTTACTTCTCTTTGTTTTTCCATTTTTCGGTTTCACTGACACGCTTCTTTGTTAAAAGCGCGAAAATACACTGATGCTGAGTCTTGTGTAATATCACATTTTCGATGGATTTTTGTTTTTAAATCAAGAGAGGTGAGAAAAGGCAAGATGAGAACTTACCTTACTGACAATTTTTTTTTTAAACGGTATTAAATTTTATCTTTGAAAAGTTATCATGATTTTAATTATGTAATGTATATAGTCTTGGTATTTTGGATAGAAGATGTTGAAACTGCTGATATTTTAGATAAAAATAAAGATTTACATAATATAAGTAAAAATAAATTGTTTGTAACACTATTTTGTAATTGAAGTTCAGGAATTTGATGAAAAAGGTAAATGAAATAAATAGAAACAATAATTTTTAATCTAACCAAAAAAAAACTTTATTATTTATTCTCGAATTTCACTATAACAAGTGACTAGCACTTACAATACAATTTTTTTTTTATTCTCTTTTATTTATTCTTTATTTTTTTTCATTTAAAATTTATATTAATAAAATCCGCCGCAATTACGGAGACGCAAGATTCATATACAGAAATATACATGTGGAATGTTCAAGGCCTCAGGAGAGTAAGGGGGTGAAAAGGTCATCGTCTTAAAACATACATACATATATTTTAAAATAATTAATATATGTATCTGTATGAATGTATGTTATGTATAAAAAAGAAAGATCATGATGCAGAATAGAAGGCACTAATGGTGGTTTTGTATCGTATAGTGTGTACAATTCTAATGGTATACGCGTATACAGTATACATCGGTCTTTCAGCGTAATAATGTATTTAACATACGAGGATGAAAGAGGAATAATGTATATTTGTTAATGGATCTCTGTATGGTAGTTTTAAAAAAAATGCATTGCTGAGGAATATGAAAAGGAAAAGGGTATATTAATTGAAAAGGCCT